>JAJOHG010000194.1:0-47700 GCA_021029095.1 Phellopilus nigrolimitatus
GCTCACACCTCTCGTTTCATCTCCTGACCCGCCAAACACAGAAGCGTGTGTCCTTTCCAAAAAGTCCGTTCAGCGCGAGAAGTCTCCATGCGACCCTGGGTACCTTGACTGGGAAACCATCAAGTATGAGTACTCTTTCGATAAATTGACAATTCCGGTTTGGCCGAGCTTAGTAAGTTTTGCGGCTGCTTTTAACTAAATGATGTTGATGACGTGTCATTGCAGTGGGATGGATTTGCCGAGCGTTTACGACTGCTGAAAGCCAGTAAGGGCAAACAGCCTTCAAGTTGCACGATAACATTACTGCGTAAGGATTGGGACAGGCTGGATTTGGCACAGCGTCGAGCAGCCTTCAAACGCTCGAACGTGCATATCAGCGGGCCTCCGCAGACGCAGACGCCATTATTTGGAATTAAGGACTGGTCATCACCAAACTTTGATGGTCTATTGAACCTTTCTCATCCTCGCCAGGTTCACGGTACGTTCATTAACATAAGGACGCTGCTGTTGACTAATCAAAATTTGCAGATCTCACCGTTCCGATCGTTGACGATGAAAACGCAAATCTGCGCAAAACTACACTTGGCAAAATGATCAACTACATCACTGCTATGAAAAAGGAAGAGAGACTTGCGCCAATGAAAAACGCAAAGAGTAAAATGGGTGCTCAGTGTCTGAACGCACTAGATATCCCACTATGTGGTACACTACCTGGAGTCAATTTTGACGTGTGAGTGAGTTGTGTGTTGGATGAGTGAAGTATTAAAAGAGGTCCTCAGCGAACTCGACGATTGCTCAAAGTTTGCCTTCCAAACCGATGACGCGTTCAAATGGCGCACCAAATTAGGGCTGAATTCGCTAGGGAATCGTTGGGGGTTACTTGCTCTGCAGTCCGCACGCTCAGGAGTCCACATGGATGCAGGTGGAGGGTGCACTATGGTCCGTATGGTTCTTGGTAGCAAAGAGTGGCTTATCGCAACGGACCCCGATATGATACCCGGTCCTCGTGGATGGCATCCTGAAGATTCAGACTGGGAATCTGTGTACTTGCGGCCTGGGGACGACCTGTACGTACACCTTGGTTCATGTTTAGTCCCTAAACTGAATGTCAACAATGCAACTAGGCTTATGCGACCTGGTACGGTCCACAGTGTCATCACTTTAGATGATTGCTTTGCCGTGGGTGGGCACTTCTACCATTCGGGCTTGTTCATTGAAACCCTCAATGCAATGATCATCGAGCACTACCGTGGGAAATGGGTTACGAACACAGAACACACTCGCATGCCGATGCTTCTCCTCAAGGCATTGACGGGATACGCGGAGATTCTCCGTGATCAAAGTGAATGTAAGTGCGTTTCTTAAGGTTCAGTAACTGCTGCTAAATCAAGAAACAAAAGCAATTCGCTTTCCTGACTCGGTGCAACTCGCATTTCTTTTTATTCTCGTTCGCCATCTAGACCAGCTTGGACCTGAACTTCCAGAAGGCGCGAATGAGAGTTCGTGGACAGATTCACTGCAATTCAAATCTGACTTTATACACGCGCTCATTGTCTTACATGACTGCAACCGGATCATGACTGAGCGTTTCAGTCTTACTTTTCAGAAAGAGCTGGCAAACGCAGAAGAGAATTTTTCCACTTTAGTGGCTGCTTTGAATGACAGCTTGGACGAGACTGAGATGGACAAGCTCGTCACATGCATATGCATCTGCGGACTTTCCCACAAGCAGGCTGGCCGTTTCAAGGTCGATCCGCCGCCGTATTGACTGACAAACAAGGCATCAGGAAGGAGGGCGTCCAGAGTGACGGCTAAAATGTTGCTGCCGATGGGCTTGTACGGGTAGCTGCGAATGTTGAGTGTACTGTCATCCTCTATTTTCTAATCTATTGCTACTTTCATAACTTTGCGACTCAGTTTGAACAATGTCAACCGAACGTGTATAAGGTGACATTTACTGTCACACGCCGATCTTTTCTGCATGATCGACGCGGAATGGATGTGACATCCCCAATTTGCCCCCGACTAATTTATTTGGTTTCTATTTGGTAACCCCGGCTAATTTTCAACAGTTGGTTCTCGCTTTGTTCGCTTAATATCGACACGTCCTGCTGGCAACGTCGACCACTGGGCCCCAGATGGCTCCCAAAACTCGGAAAGCATCTAACGATGAAAATGGTGCTACCAATAAAGCAAGTACGTTAATTCTATTGAGATGCACGAGATGCTGCTTATCAGTATAAGTCGTCGCAGAAAAAGCTGGCAGTGGTAAGATGGGGCGAAGGGAGGTGGAGATACTAAGACTGACGTCTACACAGGTGAAAAACGTGTCCCCGCTACCCGCAGCAGTACGCAAAGCGCCAGGAAGGACCCTTCGCCATACGTGCGGACGTCCATGGACAAACACGGCGAAGACGACGAAGACGACAATGCAAATACCGGGGTGAAATCGAAAGGCAAAACCGTCGTAAGTGCAACTTCTGTTGAGATAGCTTTATCTAACAAGGTCCGTATACTCACTAGGCAGCGAAAGAGAAGCCAAAGAATGTCAAGCAGACGAAGACTCAGCCTAAACCAAGACCAGTAAGCCTTACAATGACGCGAGAAAACAAGCTTCATCTAAAACATATCGAAAGATTTTTGCAGCGGACGACGTATCGACTGAGACGACACGTGGCAGTCTATCAATGAAACGGCCGACGCTGAATGGAAAAGAAGCCGCTATCAAGAATAAACGCACGGCTTCCGACTCTCCTCTTAACTCGGTTCCTGCCAATGACAACATGGGAGGAAGGTCACCTCTAGAGACGGACGGAATGACACAGATGGGTGAAGATGCGGACGAGTACGTTACGGTCCTATCGAACGATTTGGCTGCGTCCGATGGTGCTTACAAATTCGTCAGCGACAACGACAGCGAGTTGGGAAGTGCTAGTGACAAAAACACTGGTGATGAAGATGGGGACGGAGGTCATCATGATTCTGAGTCTGATGCTGCAGAGGAGAAAGCGAAGTCAAAAGGCAAGGGGCGACGTATCTTCGAGTCTTCCGACTTTCTCTCCGGCAGTGACGAGGAAAATGAAGACATCGGTGATGCAATGGTGAGTCTCGTTTCATACTTCAGGGATAGATCATGCTCATATGTATTCAAAGGACCTCGATCTGCAGGCCGCGCGGTCTGCGCAGGGGAAAGATGTTCTAGAGAAGCATCGTGAGAAGATGAAGTCCGAAGGACACGCACGCAAGCAAGACAAAGGCTTGGAAGCCTTTGTGGCATGCAAGGAGAGCACGGTGTTCCAAACCAAGGGCACTCGAAAGGAATCGAATGGGCAGCAGGCGCAGTCAGGGCAGGTAAGTTCCCAAGTCTCATTGAGGCAGGCTGCTTTGATTCCTTCGCACAGGCAGCCTGTCCGGAAGTGAGGAAGGTCCAAGCAGCTAGCGAGCGTCAGGGAAAGAGGGCTGTGGAGCCGTCTGCAGACACTGACTCTGATTCGGATGGGCAACAGCAACCGCTTATAAAGAAGCGACGCAAGAGGCGCACGATTATCCGCAATGTCGAAGGTGAGTGCGGTATCCGGCTGAGCTGTACTTATAGTATACTGATGGATATGCATTAGACGAAGAAAGACAGAAAGGAGATGATACACTTGGATATTACAAGGGTTCAATAAGACTCGCTCTGAAGTGCGCCGCACGGTTCTTTAGGTTGTATTGCTTTACATCTAAAGCATTCATATCACCCCGCGAAACCAAAGAAGATAGCAGACTCTGCTTTGGACTAGCTTGCCATGAAGTCTACGGGGGGAATAGTGAGTCAATCGTCGCATTTAAGTGAGCAACTTTAACATAATTCTTTTATCTAGAAAGAGATCATCCACCGTTCAGCACGGCATTTGAAGCTCTGGTACGTCTCCTTAAACATTCCAAAAGGCATGCTGATATTTTTGTGTAGTTGGCGAAGGAACCCTGGGTCATGCGCGGAAAGTTGAAAGCAGCGGCGAAAGTCGTCATTAAAGAAGAGTACGACATAGCCCCACCGGCCTTAAACGGTCCCGAGTATGCTGATCTTTCGGCGAAAAGGAGAGAAAAAATGCGTGTTACGGCTGTCCGTTCAAAGGTAGAAGCACTGATTGGTACTGAAACGAACCCGACGAACATCTACGCATTTGCGAACAAAGTAAGTCGTCAAATTACATGTATGCGACATCGACGCACGCGCTAACTACACGCTGCAGAATGGCCGAGGAGAAGACACTATGCCGTTCAGTCATCCGGCAATTAAGGAGTTGATATTCCGCTTTGCCTTCAACAGCGCGGGCAAAGCTGATCCTCTCGTTTATGCGAGGCAAGACTGGCTTAACCCGATCCCGAAGAAAACCATTGCATTGGCAACGCTTGCGGTAAGCCCTGAAACTACCACAACATGTTATATGCTAACCCTTGGCGCCCAGCTCCATAATAGCCTGAACGAATTTGCCACCGGTCGGCACGTCGAAGTTGCATTCGATGAGAAAACATATTCTTCAGCTTACGTTGATATGGTTGCTCAACTACGTCGTCTCTCGCAGTCGCAGAATAAACGAGACATGCTGGCCGATTGGCAAAGGAATGTTTATGCGGAAGGAATGTATGTTTTGTGTTGGATGTCTTCGCTATTGACGAACCGTAACTCAATTCATCCACAGGGAGAGGTGCGATTCTCACCCGAGCTGCAAAGAATTTGCTGCAATTTACGTACCCTCGTCGGATATCGAACTCGACGAGCATGACAACTAGCCTCCGCGACTATGGGTTGAAGGGCAGCATTCATACAGTGCCTAATAGATAGCGTAGTACTCGGGTTGACTAGCTCACCATACAATCATATTTGTAGCTTTCGATTCAAATTTATATATGCAATTTGGATCCCTCCCCTGCCAGAATCGATCCAACAAGATACCTACAGTGCTACGTACTATCAGCACAACGTACCTACAATGCTATGTACCTACAATGCTACGTACGTACCTACGTACCTACAATGCTACGTACCTACAATGCTATGTACCTACGATGCTACGTACCTACAATGCTACGTACCTACGTACCTACGTACCTACAATGCTACGTACCTACAATGCTACGTACCTACGTACCTACGTACCTACAATGCTACGTACCTACAATGCTACGTACCTACAATGCTACGTACCTACGTACCTACGTACCTACAATGCTACGTACCTACAATGCTATGTACCTACAATGCTACGTACCTATGTACCTACAATGCTATGTTGGGCAATATAGTGGGTAGGTATCTATGAACCACTACAAAGCTACAATGCTACGTACCTACAATGCTACGTACCTACAATGCTATGTACCTACGATGCTACGTACCTACATCACTATACAGCTACAGCGCTACATGCCTATAGTGCTATGGAACTATGGACCACCCACGCTATGTTGGGCAATATAGTGGGTAGGTATCTATGAACCACTACAAAGCTACATGACCTATATTGTCCTATATAGGAGTGTGTAGCGTCGGAAAATTTCCTGATGAGGTGTGCAACGTTTCCTCCCAAGGCCTGCACCTGGTGCGTCAACATGCCGATGAGGTGCAGCAAGTCCTGGGTAGTTGGGGGTGGCGGCTGCTGCGGCTGCCCCTCTGCCTGCGCATCGGCAAAAGGTGGCGGCTGATCGAAGTTCTCCATCATGGTGACTAACTATCAACGAAATATGTTTCGGTTGATAATTCTACTGACTACGGCACCACAACACACACTTCAGCAGTTGCACGAGAGGGCTACGACGTGGTGTTCGCCTGTCCCTTACTACTCGTGGAGGGATTGTCCTCAGTAGCTTAGCTTAAGCCTGCGCCACCAACAGTTCACCAAGAGTGCGAAGGATGGTTTAATAAAGAACGGATTTGAAAGTGAATACACGGCGAGTCGGTAGTGGAACCAGACACTCTGATTTCCGCGTATGTGGGAGTATGGGGGGTTTCCTATCAAAAAGCCGAGCGTCGATCAAGGGATCAACGACGGTAAGGACGAGGTAGCGGGAACCGAAGGTGAGGGAGTTCTTGATAGTGGTGGCGTTGAAGGTAGAAGAGGGAAAGTCGATGGGTGTGTCGGAAGTGCTGTTCAGGGCGAAGGTGATGTCCTCGAGGTCGAAGGTTGTACCTCTCTGAACGCACGCGTCGAGTGTGAGGTGAAATGGTGAAGTGGTGAAAACAGGCCGCCGCAACGTGTCGCGACGACAAGGCAAGAGTTATAGAGATGAGGGCGAGTTAGAGATGAGAGAGATGTTTGGAGAATGCGCAATGAGGATAGAATCGAGTTCTACTGTTAGAGCACACCACAAACCAAAAGGCTGAGGCGCAAACTCCAAAGCACAAGACGACAAGAGAGAATGCTGAGCTGACTTAGAAAGGGATCACACTTTATGGTGGAGATTCTAAGAGAACTCGATTGAGCTTCCCAGATGTTTATTGCCTCTTTATATACTAAAACCTAGTGCGCACAGACCAAGCAGTACACTACCTAATATAGTTACATTAGTGGAGCGAGTGGAGCTAATGATGTCATAGATGATGTCACCGTCGATGATGTCACTATGATGTCATGGTCTAGACTATGATGTCATGATGACGTCATTGTAGAACGCTCTAGGCAATCATGTGACTCTAAATACTGAGAGGCCGCAAGTTCAAGGGAAAATTAAAATACGTGTCATAACACTCCCTTAAAGCCCTCCGAGAAGAAGCACTTGCTGCGCATGAGCTTGCTCACATGCACATGGCTGCCCGCATGACTCGGAATTTCACACCCTTCAAGAAAGGGGAGAAAGTTTGGCTAGAAGCCCGGAACCTTGACATCGCCTCTCCATACAAGAAATTGTCCCCTAAACGCGAAGGTCCCTTCGAAATCAAGGATGTACTATCCCCATGGTCTTATCGCCTGACTCTACCGGTCCGATGGCGAATCCACAACGTCTTCCATGCCTCCCTCCTGACTCGTTATGTGGAGACCGATACCCACGGACCTACCCACGCGGAGCCACCACCTGACCTTGTCAATGGAGAAGAAGAATACGAGGTTGACGCAATACTACGTCATCGTTTCCCAAAGAACCGAAGACAATACCTCGTATCCTGGAAAGGATGGTCATCGCTCCACAACTTGTGGCAGAAGGAATCGGACCTCAAAAATGCAAAAAAACTTCTCAACGATTATAAAAAGACCCATTGACTCTAACACCGTCCATCAGCTCCCACTTCCACTGTCTCATGCCCTACTTCCCTTTCCACCTACCGCACCTACCCTCTGTCAACTGGACCTTCGCCCTTGAAATCGGAGAATCCACCCCTATCTTCCTCCAGTTCATCATCGACCACACCGACTACCCCGACGACCGCCGCCTCGTAATCCGCCTCGGCATTGACGTCCTCGAACAGCAAATCCTCCACCTCGTCTTCCGATCCATCCCACGCAGCCGCAGGATCAACCGTCGATCCCGAGCCGTCCTTGCACGCAACATACCTGTACACTTCGCTCCACCAGAAGACCTCATCCCTGACCTCGACCCCGTCCCCGTCTATCGCGATGCCGCCACAGAGATCCCCGAGGCGCCTGAACACCTTTGATCCTCTCCCGGCACCTCACACTCGGCTCCCCGTCTCTGGCAACCGGCCCAACCTCGACTTCGCCAACGATCGCTCTTTCCTCCGTCATGTCTTCGTCGATCCCGGCCTCGTCAGCCCGATCAGTCAAACCATCCGAGAATCTCAACGACCCGATCTCGTCCGCTGGCAGAAGGCCCATGACCAAGCCGAGCAGAACCTCGCTATCGCCAATTGTATGGGTGAACATATCGATGAACTGCGCGACGAAAACGAGAAGGCAAAGTCTACGGCTCGCCGGCAAATTCGGCAAATCTTAGAAGGAGCCCTCGATGCTGGTGTACTCGCTATCCTGGACGACTACCGACCCTCGAATGACCGCTTTCCCATTGATGAAGCCACAGGCACCATTGATCTCACTTCGCCTCCGCCTGGACTTCCGGTCCCTCCACCGTCGACTCCGCCACCTCCTGCTGCACCATCACCGTCTCTCTCACCCCCCGATGAATTCATTGCCGGAACATCACCACCGGTCACTCCACCCACGGCCCATCCCTTCCGGCGCGCAGTCAATCCCTTCACGCAGTCCATGATGGGTGACGTTCCGTTCTCTCAGATGTCGCCTCAGCAGATCCAAGAACACCTTACCCGGCGCAACTCCCCAGAGAATTCCACGGCAACTCTGCTTCGAGTTCGGACTCAGTTCTCGCCCCGGATCATCAGGTGCTTCACATGCGGCCAAGACGGACACCGACAGCAGGATTGCATCCGCTACCAATGCGGATGGTGCGACAGACTCGCCCCAGGACACTCTTCGACTAACTGCCCGCACACGAACCGTCATTATTAGGGGCGGAACGTCCGCGATGACGTTAAACTAGGAGGTCGTTGTGGGAACAGATTCGTGAAACCCTCTGCTTTCAGGTGATGCTGACAAACCTGGTCCAACGTTTTGGGTGAGCTTTATTGCTTTCGTTAAACCCTTCTTGAAGTTGTAGGCTCGCTCGAAACCTTCTGCTTGTTGGTGATGCTGAGAAACCTTCACGGCTGGAGATTTTCGGAATCCGGCATGGTCACGTCTCGTCTCGTCTCGCTTTTTCTTGTTGAGTTTTCTCTTTTACTTTTCAGTTTTGACTTCCTTCTTGCGCATTGTAACTGCTTATTGGCGTTTATTTCGCCTTATTGCGTTTTCTTTTTGCCTTTCTTTTGTTTTCTTTGACAGTTTCGGCGAACTGTCGGCCTTAAAGAGGGGGTAATGTTAGAACTTACCTTGCTTACCTCACGACCCCCCTTACATCATTCCTTCCTCGCTTAGTCAGGCCCTTCACCTTTCCATTACCTTTCCCTTAGTTCATGGCCTGACCCCTTCCTTATTGTATGCGCCCCTCCTGGGTGTTCCCCGCTCCACGCTCCACTACCTCATTCCTCGCTCCACAGTACACGCCCCTTACGGGCCTCTCTCTCATGTTCCACTCTAGTCATGCTGCGCATGACTCCATAGCTCCACTGACATCATAGTCAGTCTCACAGTATATATAGGTACATCGCTGGGACCTTAAGCCCCAGCTTGACCTCCTTGTTCAGTAGCTAGCATAGTCTTGCTATTCATCGCCTTGCTCTTCATAGTCCTGCGCCCTGCGCTTCACAGTCTTGCCATAGTCATCGTCGCCTTGTCACAGTCAAGCCTCACGTCACTCGTCACGTCACTGTCCACAGTCACGCTCCTCGCTCCATTAGGCAAGACCCTGTTACTCCGTAACAAAAACACTAGCTATAGGTGTTGTATAATAGGGAAACAAGTAAGCACAAAATGCGAATGAAAGATGTGGCAAAAAAGCGACTGATATCCGGTTGCTTCAAGTTTGCCATCTGCTTGGTCTGTATTGCAATCTAAGCTTGTGAAGATGGCCGCAAGCCTGCTGAAACATCAGCTCAGAATAACACACGCAGAGCTGCTCCAGCTCTCTTATGGACTGGCATGCAGACTGGTGATATTAACGATTTGCAGGCAGTTCATTGTCGAGCCCATTGACATTGCCACCTTCAGGCTTCAGCCTCCACCATGTTGCGAACTTGCTCTACAATTTCTTGGGCAGTCCATTCTTCCTCTGTAGTTGGAAATGCCTTGTCATGAAGATGTGTGAGAACACAAAATGTGTTTGTCAAGCACCAAATTTTGTGCAGGCGAGATACCTCACATAATGCATATCCCCATTTAAATTACTGCATACAGGTATGCATTATGCATTATGAATTTTATGCATTATCTTATAGGTATTTTCTAACTACCGACTCGGTGGAAGCCAAAGTCTATGCATTTTGGGGGGTTATGCAGCACGAGGAGTATGCATTAGCAGAAGTTCGACTGTACAGTGGCTCACATAAGTATTATGTAAGTACCCCGAACTCGACCTTGTTCGCACGGAGTCATCGTCCATTGCAGCTCAGTGCTTCGAGGGTTGTGTGTGAGGATGCAATGTGGTGTTTGTCATATTTCTTTCGAATGTTTTCCATACAAGTCTTTTTTTTATTTTTTATTTTATTTTTATTTTTATTTACTTTAGACTTCTTGTTCCCTTCTGTGCTAACTTCTTGGGTCCGGGATCTGTGCTCACACTGCTACGATTTACTTCAATGCGCCTGGCTGGCCGGATGTCATGCGCCCGTGGGCAGACGTCCGCGGGGACGAATTCATGCGCTACTGACGTGCATACGCGATCCCCACATCGACCGCAAGCCTCGCGGTCGATGTGGGGATCGCGTATGCACGTCAGGAGGTAAAAGAATGCCGTAGGGCGCGGAAGATGAAAAGGGCGAGAGACGGGGCTGAAAGCAGTGCTGCTGCTGCAGATTAGGCTCGCGATCTCGTTCTTTTTTCTCTCGCACTATTTATCGTACCACAGTATACAATAAAGTCAACCCTAGGCCCTGAACTTATCGACGCCACACAGCATGCAAATACGCCGTGGCTAGTCTAGGTTGTTTCCTTTTACCTGCCCAGATGGACGTAGGCACAAGACCACCGATATTGACCGAAGCTTGTTTTTCTCTTTCCTTGGCGCAAAGTCACTTTAAAACTTATCTTAGTCTTTGTAACTAGTGTCCTTTCCTCCT
This sequence comes from Phellopilus nigrolimitatus, assembly GCA_021029095.1. Classification (NCBI taxonomy): domain Eukaryota; kingdom Fungi; phylum Basidiomycota; class Agaricomycetes; order Hymenochaetales; family Hymenochaetaceae; genus Phellopilus; species Phellopilus nigrolimitatus. The sequence goes on from JAJOHG010000194.1 coordinate 10,727, forward strand.
GGTACAAACAGACTTAGTTTACTTCTGCCGAGAAGTTATGCAAACTCTATTTATCCCGTAGCACGGCCGTGCATTCCGCTTTCTTTACTTTGCATTGAAATCTTTGCAATGGTCGGAAACACGATATCCGAACCCAGAACGAGTACTTGGCCCTCCCTCCGCGATATCTATCATGCAAATTAATTAACTCGCCGCACAATGGCAATATTCTGCAATGTAAAAGCAAAGGGCTATAAATTCGTACATGACTTCCAGTTGTCCGAACAGAAACACTCACAAAGACATAAGGTGAATTGTATAGACGCATATCAGTCTCGGTCGTTACAGCACTGATATCGTGATATTCAGAATGACGCCTGGAACACCACTTGAACCTTGGTCTGTCTATGTTATCTTCGGGACCTGGACATACACAGATGATAAAAAATTGGGGATACTGGTCATAACGGATACCGAAGGCATCATCTATCCATGTGAATCTGAAGGGGAGACATGGAAAACAGGTGAACACATTGTAGGTGACATTATTACACTGGACTTCCGAGGTGCCATCCAGCTCAATGGAAAGCTACTGACAAGAGAGGTCATCTTGAAGACCATTTCAAACCTGAATTATATGACTGTCACTGTCACTAATCTGCCTTCAGAAAAAGAGTGGCTTCGCAAATACCTTGCGGCATTCCGTATCGGTGGAGATACAGGAAGAGTATTTTATTATGGGACAAGTGAAGTGTCTGAATTCGTCATTACACTTCAAGCATTGCGGAAAACAGATGATGTGTACTTGCCTAGGATGTGAAGACACATAATACGGTCTTTGGAAGCGTTTGAAATACCAGCATTGGGGATTCTGTCTAGGTTTCGGGAGAGGCAGAAAATACCATCATCTTCATGTGCGATCCCTGCTCCGCTAGTTACTATGCATATTCACGAATGTACATACAGAGAAGGTTATTCCAAATGTTGTCTTTGCATTGAGACGAGGAGAAAACTGATGTGCTGTACATAATCGTATTTACAGCTATAGGCAAGTGTGAAGAGCGATGAGCAGGTTCTAGATATTCAGCTCAGGAACGTTTGGGACAGCTTCCCTAGCTGCAGAGCGTCGTCCTTGTCTGCATTGGCTATGCATGCTTTGAAAAGTACTGCCGGCGTAAAAAGAGCGGCTGCCATGGATGATTCATTGAGCGATTCGGCTTTCGCTCAACGTCTGAGCGGCTGCAGGAACCCCTTTGCGCACTCCAACGGCGTCCTCAGCAGATTACCACCCAACAGTATCCAGCTCGTGGGCCCACTGGTTCAGGAAGACGTGTTCGGCCCGAAGTCAACAGTGTTTGGAATTTCTGCAGTACATGTTCGTGCCTGTGTTCTAGTTACAGGAGAGGCGATAGCGATAGCTCGGAGGAGAGAAAGGAGAGAGGGAAGGACTGGCATGGTGAGCGCGCTCCAGGGACAGCTCGAGTGTCTCGCAGAGATTTAGATCTAAGCGGAGTGCCGTCAGCCAGCGCCTCCATTAATTTCTCGACTTCTTTTGCAGATTACACGACTCACTGGAATGCATTTGGTTTTCTATAAGGTCATGCATGGTGTCTAGGCTTCAATTATACTTCTCGGTCAACCCGCCAACGTATGGAAAAAGAGATGACGAACAAGCCAAACGAGCACGTGAGCACGACTTGAAGACGACGCGGTTACTGCCGAGACACGAGCTCTTCGTCTTCCAGCTAAAAAACCTAAGAACGAAGCATCTCCTCGATCCAGACCTAGATAGAGCTCATCTGCGTTGTGGTACTCTGTAGGGGGCCTGTCCGCGCTTGCGCTCTCGCTCTTTCTGCACCGCCTGCTCTAATGCAGCGGGAAAAAAAAAAAGAAACCCGTACGGACCCGTCGCAGATGGGCTGCTGGCAACCAGGCATTGCCCTCTTTTATCGACAGACGTCCATGCCTGCGAGCGACGCTTGGCCGCGTCCTCCGATGATCTCTGGCGCTGGCTGGCATCGCACTGCTCGCGCACCCGGCACCGTGCAGATGTCCCTACACCCGCTCGGCCCAATTTGAGTGCTGGACTGTCCATTTTTCCGCCGGTGCTCCTATCAATTTTTCAGGAGCGTGTCGACCTCCCTCCCTCGACACTGCCGTACGCCCCTGCCTGCGCTCGACACCCTTATCGATGCCGAAAGAAAACGCAACGAAAGCTGGAAGGCACGAGACGGCGACTTATAGCCAACGGACAATTAAAACACCTCTGTTCTCCATATCTTATGAATATTCTGTTTTGCTGACTTCAGAGTACTTTTAATGCAGATATAAATGTATAGTAAAATCATATGCGCAAATGAGTCGTGGCACGCAGTGCTACACAGTCCGACATTCAGTGATTCGCAGACAGTCAGGTCGCAAGAATAGCGCAATTCATGGTTACCGGGAACTACATATCTCTAACGTCACATCTCTAAGTTACTAACGATTACTTGAAAAGATTTCCCAATCCTGCACGCATAACTCTATCCACTTCTTTCGAGATGTCATTGAAGTGGACTCGCTCTACAGTCGATAGTACTGCTTCAGAGCCGACCTTCTTGAACCGGATCACGTACAGCTGCCTGCTCCGGTCCACCAGGTCGAGCTCAAATTGCAGGCCCGCCTTGGCTGCAGCTGCAGATATAATTCAGCTCGTCAGTCTATTTCACCGCAGGCAGTGTGAGCGTCGCTTATGACTTACTCGCGGCCAATGCGCTGAAGTTGTTCGGGCTTCCAAATGGCGGTGCAGGTCCAGTAGGGGCCTTGGGGCGCTGGCTGGACGAGGACATTTGTACTCTCTTTGTGGGTTGGGGGATGAGTTCCTGTCTTCTTATGTGGCGTGCGACGATAGGAGTGTAGTCGAGCTGAGACGAATGGTAACGACAAACACCTGGGGCGCCCTCGCTTTTATACCGCTCGCGACCTCAGTTTTTGCATTCTGCGCCGCATCGAGCAATCATGTTTGCGCGCTAGTCCATAGCCTGCAATGCGGGAGCAGCTTTGAAGTGGCATGCCGTGCCACCCGTTATGGTACTTTACCTCGCACTTACTCTTTCGGGTGCATCTACCGGCCAGGCCATTGCGCGCCCGCCTCGGCATATAGGCAGTCCGTCTATGTTTGCTTTGTTCCCCTCGCAATTTTGCCTTTACTTCTGCTCCTTAGCTCCTTCTTTGCATGGCCGGACGTGTTTTGTATTCTCCCTTTTAGGCCCTCCTGGTCGGGCCGTCTGTTATGCGCACCCCATTTTGCATAGCCAATACGTCGTGGTCTTGTCTATTTTCCTTGCATTGAATTTTGCTTTTTGCTTTTTTGTTCTTCTTTCTCAGCCTGTTTCCCATGCGTGCACGAGGCGGCTCGCCGTAGGATTAGTTAGTTAGTTAGGCCTGGCTCTGTTCTCGACTTTGCACGCTATCGACATGCAAAGAGGAAAGTAGCTTCGAAGTGCCGATCTGCCGCAGCTTTGTACTTACCCTTCCGGGTGCTCCTGCGTACATGAAGCCGGGCCATCTATGCATTGTGGGCCCCTTCATTTGCATCGCTAATCCGTCATAGCTTTGCTTTCTCCCCGCATTCTCAGTTTTTTTGCTTTGCATTTGTTTTTACAGCTTGTTTCCGCATGCGGCCCGCCACCATGCCTTTTCTGCGCTTTGGCCGCTTGGACCGTGCTCTGCTCGACTGCCGAGTCTTGCACACTATGTACATGTACTAGCATGCACAATGGTTTAGTATGTAGAGTGTTCATTACTTATGGAGTAACGGGCTACCGAGTTGCTTTTGATGTGCTTGGTTTACATACTGAGAGCGGTGGATGCGTATTTATGGAAGGGAAGAAGAGACAATGGCAATTTTATAGAATGAACGAAGGACAAGATGTATCGGTAGTCCAATTTCTTGGAAATCAAGAACGTACTTGAACTCCTGTCTAAACGTAGCTCCGGAGTCTGCAATACATAGCTTCAGAAAACACAACATGATCAATTGCACGGTCGAGGTAAAGACGAATAATTCAATCCATACAAAAACAAAAAAAAGCCCATGGAATCAAAAGTACAACGTTAGGCCCCGGAAATCTTTGATAAAACGGTACTTTATATTTACAAGCCGGCCATATGTAGAAAAGGACATAATAAAGGAGGGGGAATCTGAATTTGGGTGGGAGATGGTACAAATATCAAAAAAGGACGAGGTTTAGAGAGCCGCTTCGGTTCCATGGCATCTGTGTCTGCTCATATAATCACGCCGGGCCTTGCTCCCACTCCAGCACCATAGACTCCCCCCGTATGATCTGCTCCCAACTTCGTACCGTCGGCGCCCGCACCAGCACCTGGGCTCACGTCGTTCACGACCGCACCCGCGTCCGGCGCGCCGCTGGCGTGAATATCTCTCAGGTTTGCACCGGTTCCCGTACCTACGTCGCCGCGATTTCATCTATCGCGCCGTTGACGGGCATCTCTCTAGCGACCGGAGCTGCAGCCGGCCCAGCCGCAGCCATATTGCCAGCCGCCATATCCCCCGGAGCTACAACTGGTACATCCCCTGTACCAGCCATAGTATTGGATTTTCATCTTCGTGGCGCTGTCGAAAACAACAAAAGAATTTCCAAGTATATCGTGCAACCCGTAGTAAACGTGCATACATGCTGTATATATCACTACGAAAAATGTTCGAACTCCGACTACACCAAACACAATCAAATAAACCTCGTCACATCAAGCCCACATAAGCCATATAATCCTTGGTATGGTTAACCGGCCCGGCATGCACATGCCCGAGTGCGTCGAAAAACTCCAACTCTATCGCGAGCATGAGGAGACCGTAGGGGATCCACGCGAACGCGACGATGGCGAGCAGGATGAGTCCTTCTTTTTCGAGGGGCGTCTGGAGGGAGCTCTGCATTTTGTCCCGGAGACGGAAAAGGTAGGTGTCAGCCGATTCGATATGGGAAATGTGAGGAGGGAGAAAAAAAAAAAAGGGGGGGGGGGGGGGGGGGGGAACGCACCGTGGCGACGAGGGCGCCGACAGGCCACATAATCGAGAGGACGTATTTGAGGTATGATTCGCCCTGGAGCAGGGAGAAGCCCGCCCGCGCACCCACGCGGGTGCTCTTAAGGGTGTTATTGCCTGCGCTGAAGGCAGCCATGGGGCGGTGGTGGAAAAACACAGTGTAAGGGATCCAGAGGAGCGTAATCAGGGCGGTGAAGAGAAGCTCGACGGCAATTGGGTCTGCAGCGGATGTCAGTGCGGATCTTTGTACGAATGTGGCTGAAGCGTCACCGTAGAAACCAGCGGAGGTGTTGGTATGAAAAATGTGGTAGCTAGTGAGGCCGAACTCGGAGACAGCGAAGAGCCACTGCGCCGAGGGAGTAAATGATATCAATCAATCATGGAATGCAACATAATGAGTGTGACGCAAAACTGACCAGGAGCGCGTAGAGCGTGGCGCGGTGGTGGACATACGATCCAGTGTCTCTGCGCATCGTGGCGGATTCAGCGTGTGTTATTTTGCGACGGCTGGCAGAATGGGTCAGAGAATCTGAATTCGAGGAAACGCAGGGCGTTCCGGTAATAATTTATATATTTCCGTGTCTGAGCCCTTGCCCGCCTCCTTTTCGCTTCGATTCCGTCAGCCCACGGGCCACACCTGTATCCTCCTGCATCAGTAAATGACTATGATGAGCATCGCGCGTTTTCAGGCATTGCGCTACGCGGCCATTTAGAACAGTCAGCCAGTCTGGGACATACGTGCAATCAAAGTCATAACTGACCGTTATTTCAGTTGCCTCAAGCAGGGCGGCACCGACGCTCGCGGTAATTGGCATCGATGATCAAGAGCGAAAGCCAAACCAAGAACATTGCAGTAAATACACTCATAGACAGAGTGCAACAATACACCCTACGTACGTATCTGAATAAAAGCTAGAGCTGATTGATATGAACGAGTGAGAAATTAGAATGACAGCTAGTCTACATTGTATTTAAATTCCGTTATATGTCTTGAACATATGTAAAAGTCCGATTGCAATACCGGCAAGACCATCAAAAGATCAGAGACCAGAGCGTAAACAGTGAGCTAGTTAATAAAGAAAAAGGAAAGGTCTGATGAGTGAAATTAGTAGAGCAGGAGGTTTTGAGCAATGTGCAGAAAACGAAACGATAAATTACGCGAAAAAATGAATGTATCGCGAGTGGGCATTAGTCAGAGTCAACGACGCTAATGTCGAGGCTCATCATGTCGCCAAGGTGCTTTTCATGCTCGGGCTTGAGATGGAGGCTTCCTGGCGAGCCAGACGACAGCATCGACATATCTGCGGATGCGATGCTCCCGATAGAAGATACTGAAGGCCTCACAGCGTGTCTGCCCTTGCCTGCCGTTGAGGACGACACCAGTCGGTTTATTTGGAGAGTGGGCGAAGGCGATGTCGACGCAGAGTGAGAGTGCGACTGCGCCTGAATGCCTTCGTACCCACCGGAATGGCCCCCATCGCTTTCGTCGCCCAACAGCATCGACATATTGCTCGGCAGCACCGGAAACACCGACGACGAGGTGCTTGCACGCTTGCGCGCCGCGTGGTCGTGCTGCGACGCAAAGCTGGGCGATAGCCGCGAGCCAGGCTCGCGGGAAGTGATGTGCGTCTCGAGCATGGAGTCGGAGTCATCTGGAGCAGACGCGGTCGACGGCCTGGCGTAGTTCTGCATTCGCGGCTGGCGCACGAACGCGCCCTCCACGGACCCGGCTCGCGAGCCCGGTCTCGAGTGGCTCAGCATAGCACGCGCAAAGTTATGTGGCCTTTGAGACTGGGTACGGCGGGCTACGTCTAGCTGATCAACAAGGTCGCCTATCTGGTCTTCGAGATCGCGTATGCGGCCCTGCATCTGGACGTTCTCCTCTCTTAGCGACTTTGCGTTGCGCTGCGAGTCTGCGAGCGCGCCCAGAATCGCCTCCATCTCCGACGCGTGTTTCTCCTTCAGGGAGTTCATCGCGGCATCGATATGGAACTGCTGGAGCGGCGAGCCGCACGATGTCAGCGAAGTCGCCGTCGAGCCCGAGAACACTGTCTTCGAGTTGTTGCTGGTCGACGTAGGCGTCGAAGAGGTGACCGTCGTCACCGGGCTGTCGCCACGCGAGGCGAGCTCCGCCATCGTCATCGTGCGCGACGAGCTTCGCCGGCGGCCCCAGGACCCCGAGCGCCCAACGTCGGAGAAGCCCGTGCGGGAGGGCGCATACGTCGACGGGGCCACACTCGACACACCGTTACCACCTCCCAGACGATAATCCCGCTCCGTGCTCGTGCGCGGCGTCGCAAGGCGCATGCGCGAGTCCGCCCGTGATTGATGCAAATTTTCCCGTTCGCGCTCCCGCTCGCGCTCCTTTTCAGGATCGAGGAGGCCCGCAGCTGCAAATGCACGAGCGGTGCGCGGACCCATCCAGTCAGGCGCTGTCCGTAGGGTCGTGGGTGTCTCGTTGACGCTCATGCTCCGTTTGCGATTCCTCGCCGACGGGAACCCGCCGTCCCGGCTGAACGCTCCCATCGTGCGGTCTGACATATTTGTTCCCGGCATCCGGCGGGTGTTAGTCGATAAGCCCAGAGAAGACGCCGAGCGCGCACCCGGAGAGAGCAAGCCTGCCGGCCCGTCGTCTCTAGCCTGATATGAACGCAGGAGTTGGCGACTGCCGTCCGAGGCAACGCGATTTTTGGGCGCGCCGCCCGCCGTACTCGGACGTGTCGGTGTAGCATAAAGCCGGGAGGCCATAGCGCGTCGTTTCGAGGTGTCCCCTGTTGTGCTCGAACCTGAGAGCGCAGAGTACGAACGGGCGTTCGGAGGCGGCTTCGCTGTGTCGGCGAGGTCCTCGGAAGACGTTTTTGACGATTTGAAGTTCATCCGAGTTGGAGAAAGTACGTGGCGCCGCGCGTTCATGGGTGTCGCTTCGATGGACGTCCTGCGAGATGGGTCGCCTGTAGAGAGCGAAGACGTCGAGGGCGCAAGCGATGGCGGTCGCGACTTGCGCACAGGGGAGGACTGGAGGCCGAGGGTCCGCCGACGCGACTCTCCTGATGTACGCCTGCCGTTTGCGGCCGCTAACCAGATATCATCTGCATCGAGGCTTGTCCGCGCACCTGGCTCGACCGGTTCCGGAGACGGTGATGCAGATGAATGCATCGGTGGTGGGGGCGTGACGGCCTCCACGGCGGCGGCGATGGCGGCGGACGCGTCGTCGGCGCGATGGGGTGCAATGTTGTTCGGGCTGAGCAGGGCAGCGAGGTCGGGGTCGAGCGACGAGAGGTCGAAACTGACCTGCTCGCCTTCGTGCTCAAAGTCCTCGGTATCGCGCGGGATCAATTGCAAAGCGGACTTCGCGGGCGTCGCCACGACAAGCTCCTGGCATGGCGACGGGAACGAAACAGGTGAATCCGAGTAGGATGAGCTGCTCTCCGCCGAGGGCGAGTGCGAGATCTCGCCGCCGTGCGCACGCACTCCGATCGAGCGGCGAAAATCGGCCAACCCTGCTTCCCATGACGCACTGAGGTTTGCGCTGGTCTCACCCGGCTGAGGATGCGCGAGCGAGGAGTCGGCGGTCAGATCCTGCGCGCGCAAGATCGACGCAGAGCTCTTATGAACCTGTTTGGCGAGATGTGCAAGCACGAGCGTTTCGCCGTCCTCTTCAGCTTCGGAGGCAGACTGCGAAGGCTGACTGAGACCCTCATCAGACGTATCCAACGGCGGCAGGTGCTTCGACATGGATGCGCTTGACAGCTCTGACTCGATAATTGTCGACAAGTCGCCCGAGCGAGCCATGTTGATGTCCTGCGAGGTCTCTTGGAAGGTGTTGGTGACAAGAACTGCGAAATCAGTCAGATAAAAGCTGCATGTTTTCTAGGCATTCCGAGCCAAACCTTTCGGTGAAGACCTCTTGAACGGGTCGTCTGGCACAGGAAGGCCAGAGTTGAGTCTTACACGCCGCGTACTCCCGTTGAGCTGCGCTGCGTTCACCGGCGGTGGCGCGATGCTAATCACTGGCGACGATCCAAGGTCCTCAGACCGTGAGCGCCCAACGTAGGGCGGAGGAGGAAGAGTTTTATCGAGGCTCATATGGAGGGACGTCCGTGGACCAAGCGTCATGAACCCGTTCTTCGATGCATGAACGCCGCTCACATTCAGTGTCGGAATCGACGAGCTGCTCCTGCGGTGCTTCAACTCCCCAGAAGGCGCCGTAAATACAACAGGGGGGTGTTGGGAGGAAGAAGCGCCGCTGCTGCTGTTCGACTGCTTGGGGCCGAATGGAAGCATATTGCGTAGAGAGCGGAATTTCGGGATGCCGGTGCCCCCGCCTGCGGGAGGTGAAGGTGACACCGGAGGTTTAATGCTGGATGCGTTTGTCGAGGAAGAGGACGGACTGCTATGTACTGATGGAATGCGAGGAGAGGGAAGCAGGGAGAATTGGGGGAGGCCGAATGCACTGTTGCTGCGTGAGGCCTTGCGAGGCGCGGGGGAAGCCATGACAGGAATGTATGACACAGAGGGTCCATTCCCTCCTTGGAAGCGCTCTGACATCGCTGGGGTATTCTGCATCGACCGTTATCATTTATGAAGAGGAATGTATCTGTGGGTTATGGGGGCCTTCACTCACCGATCGTCTCCCCTCCGTCTAAACAGCACCCAGTCCAAACCCCTCAGCAGCGACCACTCTTAAACCGCGTTATCGCAACCGCCTTTTCTCCTTCTGCGATGCAAGCTAGCTTGCTGCTTGCTGTTTGCGAGCTTAGCTGAAGATCCAAGTTCGGTACCCCAAATTGAGCAAGAAAGTCCGGTAAAAAAGAAGGCGATAATGTTTGCTCGAAAGTTGTACCATAGAGTGTGTTGAAAGATAGTGTGTGTTGAAGGACAAGAAGCTAGGACGTGGTCGACATGCTGTTCATGCAGTTATATTCGTTGGCGTCGTGGCGTCGCCGCTGTTTGTCGCCGTCGTCGCTGTCGAGTTCGGGCACAGTCGGCTTTTTCCAGAATTTTTTCACTTTGGCGACCATTCCGGTTCGAGACGACGATCATCTATCGTCAGGGTCGTGTCACATCGCATTGTGGCGTCTAAGTAGTTTATGTTTGCTCCCGACGTCTGTAATATGTATCTAATATTAAAAACACTAGAGTCCGAGTTTTATTGATTCTTAAGAGCGGATATCCGAAATTATTTCACATCGAGCCTGTCGGTGCTGCCATCATCGACCGTCCTTTCCCAGCTTCCATTCTTATTCATACCACCCTCGACGTCGACGAAATCTTGGCCACAAATGAAGAGTTTCTCTCCGTTAGTCAAAGGCTCCGTTGTAACGTAGCGAGATCTGGAGTAAGTATATTGTAGATCAAGAGGTATGTACCGCTGTCTGTGCACGCCGCGGGTTCGGCTGCAGGCTGGCGCCTCCTTTGGAAAGATTGAAGTTGAGCACGCACTGGCGTCCGGAGGTACTCCCTATGCCCGTGCGGTCGTTGTCCGAGTAGGATGACGCCATCTCTCGCTGGTCCTCCCACTGACTGACGTTGTTTGCGCGTGGGCGCGAGTTCAGCAAGGATAGTACTGCGTTGGAATACAATTTGGGAATCAGCATCGAAAAGCCAATGTGGCAACCTAGTGACTGCACGTCCGACGCGATGAGCATGACGGTATACGTATGAAGGCGTTCAAATGAGCCTTACCGTCGCCAAGTAGGTGGTCAGATCTTCGAGAGAGCCTATATGAAGATAATAGAGGTTAAATGTGGCGTCTGCCGCATCTTGCCCGTACATCAGGTCCGTACTACAAACATAGCGTAGTGAGAAAGTAGCTCTGCACCGTCACTGCAAATTAGATGTCAGAGCTCAGCAACTGACGAGACCCTGTATGCACCAAAATAGACAACCGTACGGTGGATAAATTTGTTGAGGACGAGGCGGCGTACGCGTCCTGTGAGAATCATGTTGGCCACGAGAATGCCATTGGCCATTGGTGCCTGCAGGCAAAAAGCAGAAATTGATAATGCGCACGCCGAATTGACGAGAGCACGGGGCACGTGCAGGCACTGGCTCTGTCCTGCGGACAGGGCGATGCTGTTCGGCGCGCCGCGCGCGTCGAGGGCGCTCGTGCTGAGAGACCGCACAACTTATTTGCTTGCTTTTCTGTATCTACGCGCCCTACGGGCTTATGCACCAAGCCACACATGCCATGGGGCCAAATGCATATGATGGGGAAGGTTCACTCTGCCAAATAATGGCCACTGTATTCCCGTAGCCTGACAATTTAAAACTTATCACACAGCATCTTTATATATTTATGCTAAGCTACTAATAATGTGTTTACTGAAAAGCAGACTGGGCTAAAAGATGTGCTTCAGTCAAAATATTGAATGACGAGAGATTGGGAGCGGCCTGTCAAGAAATAAAGAGCCCCACTGAAAAATTCCATAAATACAAGAGAATCTCTATCTACTGTCAATTCATTCAATACCAGATCTTTCTCATCAGAGATAGTTGCGAGTGCCCATCTGTTCTTCCAGGCGGAACTCGATATCAATGTTGAGCTAATCTGTGACGGTGCGTTTGGAAACGCATGAGAGCCATACAGTTGGTGTAGCTTCAACTGAAGATTCCTGATGTGTGTGAGGTCTGGAAGGCCATCACTTAAGAGTGGAGCCCGCAAGAGAAAAGAGTCCACCACAAAGAATATTTGTACCTGGGGATGGCCCTTCAAAGGCTGATGCGTGCAAGTCTTTAATCTGTTTTAGCATCTCCTTGCGTTTCTTGACTTGGAATTCAAGATTAGCTTTCTGAAAATAACTTCTCTCAGCTCCTTTTCTTCGTGCGTTTCTCATAAAGGTAAGAATACCTTCGTCCTGGCGTTCTTCTCTGCTTCCCTAAGCTCAGTAATCGCCTGGCTTTCGTTGTGTTCGGCCTGCGCCGCCTCGATGTACTCGCGCTCTTCTTTCTCCAGCTTGCGTTCCAGGCCTTCTTTCCCGCCATGTGTCACTCTGAACAAAAAGCGCCGCGAGCTGCTTCGTTGAAGTTTATCTAGGTCTTTATGTTCCGATTTCCTATGGAATCAGTACTTGTCAGTCTGCACGATCTAAGTGGCAAGGAGAATGTCATATTTATAATCACCTTTTGTTGATTAGCTTCGACATTCGCGACTCCCGCACATATATATCCTTCTCCAAGGCCTCTAAAAGGCCAGTTGTATCGTGGAGTTCCGCAGGTGCGTTATCGTAGGTTGCGACGGTCTGGAGAAGCCTGGCGTGCTAAGATACATTTCTCTGCACGTTAGACGCGTCTCCGTAACCGAGTGGACGACGTGTTTTCAGGACCAACCTCATCTGCAATTTGGGTAAGATCGACTGCGCCCGCCATTAGTACGTTTTGATGGCGCAGAAATCTCTAGTCCGCAGAAGTAGACAAGAGCAAAGGCAAACGTCGATGTGTAAAATTGCTCCAAATTCGTCCTCCAGCGCGAGGTTGTCCGAGTTTTATAGATATTGCGTACTGTAATCGGAACACATACTACGATCGATCATGAAGCAGTTCTTGTATTGCACCGCATAGCCTTGATGTGTCGGAAGACCGAGTGCACTGGAATTTGAAACTTGCGTCGCCTCAGCTGAGTTAGGCCACGTGTGTATTCGTCGGAGTTCGCAAAATGCCGCATAGCCTTCGGCATACATGACGTAAAAGCAAACAAAGGCAGTCCGTCCAGGATGAAGTCCGCACCAAACAAGAAACGCACAAGCTAACTGTCCTTTTTATCAACAAAAGCATATTTGAAATTATAATACAAAAACGGCCTTGTTCTCAGATCCAAGGTAAAGGAAGTTTTTACTTTATGTACGCATCGGTTTAGTTCGCCTCGTCCAACATGATTCAGCATGACCCACGTCGCTGGAAGAGGTGGACACTGCTTCATGTGGCACTTCTGAAGTATTCAAACTTCTATCTCCTATTTTGCTGAGTTAGGCACCGCTGTTTATGAATTTATCCTGTGTTTGGAGGTCTAGCTCCCTTCAGGCGACGTCGCTGCGTTCCCGAGAGTTCTCTGTTAATTCGAAATTGATTGAATAAAATTTCAAAACGCTCGATACAGCAAATGCATTAGTAAGCTCACCGAGAATTTTGCATTCTGACCAGACTTTTCTTTAGGATCCGAGTCACCTGCTGACGAATCCTGTTTCGGAGTCGAACGAGCAGGTTTAGATGAGCTCGCGCTCAGAGGCTCCAAGCCCCTGCGGACTTGCGTGGAAGAGACTGGTGAGTCCTTCGACACTTGAGAATCCAGCTGACTTGGATCTCTCATAAGACGGGATCGTCGAATAGGAGTACCTGAGCTATTGACGTCCTTTCGAAGAACTTGCTCTAGTCTGAGTTTGCTCGGTGGATTCGTAGGAGACCCAGGGTCTATAACACTCTCTTTAGTTCCTCTTATCACGTACTGTGACGTCAAGCCGGAGAAACGCACCGCCTGGCATCCACAATTTCCCTATTTTCGTCATTTCTATCCAGACCTCATTATGAGCAAGATTGTCGTTGTTTTCCCCAAAAGATTAGATGACAAACCTCCTGATTTCGAAAGATGGTCTTCAACTGCAACATCAAATGAGCGTTCATGATAAAGCTTCTTTTTTAAGTCGTGCATGTCCCGCGCTTTCTGAAATAAAGTAAATAAAATGCTTAGGAGAAATAGAAACAGAACATACAGATAGAACATGGGAAGTATCATCGTCATGAATTAACGCTATGTCTGCTTCGGAACTCTTGTTGTACATTGTAAAACAGATGTCGATTATTTGTAAATCGAACAGCACAATGTTCTTTCACTTACTTCGAAAATAAATCCAGACAGTATATCGTAGACGTTTGGCTGTTTTAAGCGAAGAATAAGAACGGACTTAGCATCTTCATTTTATAGGCAAATATGAAATCTCTCACTTGCTTTAGTGGTAACGACAATTCAGCCAACTCCAATTCCGCTTGCTCGTACTCGGAGTTTACACTCGCTTGTCCGTCTGACGGCGGCGGCGGCGGCTCTTTCTCTAGGTCCTTGGGTGCCGCAGCGCCCTTGATCTTCTTTGGAACACGCCAAAAACGACGATAGATTCTGTAACCGCGAATAAAAATGCACTGATTATAGTTGTCCTTAGCTTGTCCGGAAGACGGTGAGCCGCCAGTAATCAGCAATGATTCTCGAGACGCAGGAGGAAGAGTTGGAATCGGACCGCAGCGATGCGGGACGTGGACGTTCGAGGTCCATTCTCCCCACAGCTTGAAGTCTCCGGAGCCGAACGGCGCCTGGCCCACCTCGAAACTAACTGATGCCCCGCGTTCACTTTCATTGAACGTTGCCATTGCCCATTCCGCGGTCAAGTCGCACCCGGTGACGAGCACGATGTCGTGCAGAACGACGTCGCGATTGTGAACGTCCTTCGCGAACGCACGCCAAGTGCTATAGTTATCTTTCATGCACTGAGCGAATGCGCGCAGGCTTCTTGCGTCGAAACGGTACGCGTGATTCTTGATGAGCAGCGCAGCACCCTGCTTTCTGGAGCATGCGAGGGAGATATTCGCTCCTGCCTCTACGGCGGTTCTACAGATCATCAATGATCAAAAAAACGGACTGGAATATTAGATGAGCGAACTTACGGTCCAGAAGCACCAATTTTTCCACCTATACGTCGGACACTCGAAGAGCTCATCACGCCCGGCGGTAGTGGAGTCCTGTTGTACTCTTTTCTGTCGTCTGGGTGGATAGGCTCGAAGTACTCTGGTACCCCAAGTTTGTTGATCGGATCGTGTGCATCATAGCAGATGTTGAACAGTCGATGGAAAACACCATAATGGACATACCCTACATCTCCAATGCGAACTTTATCGTAATCTTGACCAGCAGGATCAGGCTCGTAGAGAGCATGCCCATTACGAAGGGAGAACAGCTGTTCAGAGTAGACATCGTATTCTGCCATCGTCGACGAGTTCAAGCTGGAGCGATTAGCGCGATCATCCATCGCCTCCCACGACTTGATAGGAAGCCAGAAGCAAATCAAATTGCATAGCCGACCTCACTTATAATTTCGGCATAGAAATGACTTTTAAGCTGAAGATGCAGAGATTCATTGTTGTGGTAACTCAGAGGGCGGATTCGAGAATCGAGAATCGAGAAAAACGATCGCAGCTAGTGCTTTCGGCAAGCTCGGCATCTCTCTTAAAAATACAGTGGCTCACATAAGTATTATGTAAGTGGCCTGAACTCGCACTCAGTGCTTCGAGGTTTGTGTGAGTGATGTTTGTTTTATTTCTTTCGAATGTTTTTCCATTCACGTCTTTTCTTTTTGACTCTAGACTTGTTACCTTCTGTGCTAACTTCTTGGGTCCGGGATCTGTGCTACGATTTACTTCAATGTGCCTGGCTGGCCGGATGTCACGCGCCCGTGGGCAGGCTACTGATGTGCGTACGCGATCCCCACATCGACCGCGAGGAGTAAAGGAATGCCGTAGGGCGCGGAAGACGAAAAGGGCGAGAGACGTTGCTGAAAGCAATGCTGCTGCTGCAGATTAGACTCGCGATTTCGTTCTTCTTTCTCTCGCACTATTTATCGTACCACAGTATACAATACAGTCAACCCTAGGCCCTGAACTTATCGACGCCACACAGCATGCAAATACGCCATGGCTAGTCTGGGATGTTTCCTTTTACCTGTCTAGATGGACGTAGGCATAAGACCACCGGTGCAGCGCAGCGCTTATAAGAGCTGACAATGCGCCTCATAAATTTCAATCTTCACGAGACTCAGTCTATCCTAAAAACGCACTCGCCATGCAAGCGCTCTTCCCTCACCTTGCTTTCCTCCCAGCTATTGATATCACCTCTCCTGCAGCCGAGGCGTGCCAGAACATAGACACTTGTGTGCACTGCGGGACATTCGACCCTCTCGAATTCTGGTCATACATACTCTTCCTCAACCACAATTCGGCGCAGCAGATCCACATATCGACATTGAGTTGGACATTGGATGTGTGGACGTTGTGCAAATGCTGAGGAGCAGCCGAGTCGTTCGATAATGTAATCCAGCTGTGCTATAACTATCATTCATGGCAGCTGCCCTTTTCATGATGGCAGTACTTCTCAAAGCATGCATAGCTAGGGAAGCTGTCCCAAACGTTCCCGAGCTGAATATCTCACTTCACACTTGCCTATAGCTATATATACGATTATGTACAGCACATCAGTTTTCTCCTCGTCTGAGTCGTCTCAATGCAAAGACAACGTTTGGAATAACCTTCTCTGTATGTACATTCGTGAACATGCATAGTAACTAGCGGAGCAGGGATCGCACATGAAGATGATAGTATTTTCTGCCTCTTCCGAAACCTAGACAGAATCCCCAGTGCTGATATTTCAAACGCTTCCAAAGACCATATTATGTGTCTTCACTTCGTGGTCAAGAACACATCGTGTGTAATCCGCAATGCTTGAAGCTTAATGACAAATTCAGACACTTGACTTGTCCCATAATCGAGTATTCTTCCTGCATCTCCACCGAAACCGAATTTCGCAAGGTATGTGAAAAGCCACTCTTTTTGTGAAGGCATATTAGCAACAGTCATACCATTCAGGTATGAAATGTATTTTAAGATGTCGTCTTTTCTCTGTGGCTTGTCATAGAGCTGGATGGCACCTCGGAAGTTCAGTCGAGTAATGTCACCTTCAATGTGTTGACCTGTTTTCCATGTCCCCCCTTCAGATTCACATGGATAGAGGATGCCTTCGGTATCCGTTTTGACCAGTATCCCCAAAATTTTAACACCTATTTCTGTCCCGGTGTTAAAGATAGCATAGATAGACCAAGGTTCAAGTTGTGTTCTAGGCGCCATTCTGAATATCACAATATCAGTGTTGTAACGACCGAGACTGATATGCTTCTGTACAATTTACCTTATGTTTTTGTGGGTGTTTCTTGTGGGTGTTTCTGTTCGGAAAACTGGAAGTCCTGTACGAATTTATAGCGTCTTGCTTTTACATTGCAGAATATTGCCATTGTTCGGCGAGTTAATTAATTTGCATGATAGATATCGCGGAGGGAGGGCCAATTACTCGTTCTGGGTTCGGATATCATATTTCCGACCATTGCAAAGATTTCAATGCAAAGTAAAAAAAGCGGAATACACGGCCGTGCTACGGGGTAGATAGAATTTGCATCACTTTTGCGGCAAAAGCAAACTAAGTCCGTTTGTACTAGGAGGAAAGGACGCTAGTTGCAAAGACTAAGACAAGTAGAAAAACAAGCTTCGGTCAATATCGGCAGATTTTTTTCGCACTTTGGAATCAAGGCATTAGTGCAGTTTTCCATTGCAGACCTACTGGCAAAGTAATCAACGTACAGGATACCGGAGACAATGTTACCTATGCTTCTAAAGGCGACTCGGATCTTGCTCTACTTTCTACCCGTTGATGGGTGAACAAAACAAGAGATAGATTGAGAAAGTCGGCCATCGCCCTCTAGTCGTCAGACTTTCGGCTTGGGCTCGGAGAGTCTGTGGGCCTTTGCATCTCACAGGGCGCGGAGATTCGAGAGCGTCCAAGAGAGGCTCTGTAGGTTTCACAGCGAAGCACAATTATCATTGGGAGCGTTACATACATATACGTTCACCGAGTGGGATGAGGAAAGAAGGAACAAAACAAGAGACAATGTGAGAGGAGACCGAAATGTAGCTGCCTAGCTGCGCTCGACTCGATGATGACATGTTTCAGAGCGCGGCTTGTGTACTCGTTGAGGGAAGAAAAAGGTAGTGTTTGTCACTTTCTGGAGCACTAGAGTTTTTCTCTTTTGTAAGTGACTGTATTCGTATACCATGGTACAATAAACAGCGCGAGAGAAAGAAGAACGGGATCACGAGCCTAATCTGCAGCAGCACCACTGCTTTCAGCAACATCTCTCGTTCTTCGCTTTCCGCGCCCTCCAGCCTTCCTTTAGCACCTCGCGGTCGATGCGGGATTGCATACATATCCCCACAGCCGTCTGCCCACGGGCGCGTGGCATCCGGCCTGCCACGCATGTATGGGATGGCGTCCCCTCGCGGCGGTATGCGCGTGGCCGGAGTGTCCTCCTCCGCTTCCGGCGAATTTGCTCCGCAGGCTTGAGGGAGCGAGGAGGCATTGGCACGGGTGTGTACCGCGCGACCGTCACGGGCTTCATCTTCGCGTTGAGCGAAAGCACATTATGCGCCGTTCGCATTCGGCACCTCCGCACTCGCCACGCTGAAACATGCTGCCCCCCGCATCTCCGGGGAGGTGCTGCAGAAATGCGTCGGCAGCCTTGCTCGCCTCCTCCCGCGCGAGTGTCACGGCGAGCTCATTACGAAGCATCTAAAGGAGCGGGACGGCGCAGGCGCAGTGCGGCGGATTGAGCGCACAGTGCACAGAGGATAAGGCGGCAGTGCCGGAGTGTGCGTGGCGAGTGCATTATTCTTGGCTGATACACGAACTGACTACGTATATACGATAAAGAAAGGTTGGGAAATGAAAGAAGGAACACACCTTGGCAGAAGCAGCCACGCTGTGCGTCGCGCTCGCGCCCGGACGAGGACGTGAGGTCCGCAATGGTGGCCTCGAGCGCGTGGACGGCGGCACTCTTCGGTGCGGAAGGCGTCGACGCCAACGTGCCCTTCCCCCCCCCCCCCCCCCCCCCCTTTGTTCTTCGCCGGCATAGGCTGCGGCAAGTGCAGTTTTATCCTGTCTGAAGGGACGGACAAGTGTGCCCAGGGCGTGCGATGGGCCATGGGCGTGCGGCGAGCGCGAAGGCTGCAAGCTCGTGCACGACCCGGTAGTTGCCGAGACGTAATTTGTTTAGCAGCGTCCGCAAATGCCGCAGAACGAATTCTTATGTTGGACAACAAGCAAACGCGCACGACCTTTAGGGATGTGAAAAAATCGGTCACCGCGCCCGCGGTCCTCTCCGAGTCAGTGACTTTTGCAGAGCGAGCTGTTCAATATCTTCGGGAAAGTGCACGGAGGAGGGAAAAGATACAAAGATCACGCGTATTTGGAGTGAGAAAGGCCGAAATTTGGCCTGTTCATTTTCCTAGCGGATTAGGTTCTCGGTTACATCGTGAGTGCCATAACGTTTTGGATTTTGATATCTCTCCCTGACTTCGAGTACGACGGCTCTTGGACTTTAGACTCATTGTGTATTGTACCCTCCTTTAGTATATGATTTCCATGATGTTTCTACACCACCCCGGGCGGCATCTCACTCGACTTCCGCCCTCTAATTTTGCTGTACATCAAGATCAAGATCATTTATATTATAAGAACGCTTCATCCAGTCTTTCCATTGACAACATGGAACAGGCTCAGGAAAGACAGATGATACGTGCTCTGTCCAAATCGAATGATCGGTATGAAATTCCACGGAACACAACGGGAGAACAGTCATACTTCAGTAACTCCTTGCCATTCCCTCCTGGGTCGCATATGTGTTTGCTTATTCGCCGGCATGGGTAACTATCTTTGCATTTGGGATGTTTTCCAAGAGAAGAATTTGATTAACAAACGCTTTTGAGGCGACCTTTTTACAGACATCGACGAGAGAAACGAGCACGGATGTCGAGAAGCCCACACCCTTAACTTTCGAGTCGTGGTCTTGACAGTCTACGAGAATCAGGTATGTTCGCGACAGTTCCACTTCGATAGATGATTTTGATGAGTACCATGCAGTATTATATTCAATATGTACCTTAACTGTGCTCGGCCCGAAGTCGACAGTGTTGGAATTTCTGCAGTGCATGTTTGTGTTCTGGCTACAGGCGAGGCGATATAATAGCTCGGAGGAAATAAAGGAAAGGGCGGAGGACTGGTATGGTGAGCGCGCTTCAAGGATAGATTGAGTCTCGCAGAGATTCAGGTCAAAGCGCAGCGCCGCTAGCTAGCGCCTCCATTAATTTCTTGACTTCTTTGCAAATTACACGACTCACTGAGACACATTAAAATCTTAGCAAATAGATCAAGATCCGAGTCGCCTCTAGAAACATAGGTAAGATTGTCTCCGGTATCCTGTACGTTGATTACTTTGCCAGTAGGTCTGCAATGGAAAACTGCATTAATGCCTTGATTCCAAAGTGCGAAAAAATTCTGCCGATATTGACCGAAGCTTGTTTTTCTACTTGTCTTAGTCTTTGCAACTAGCGTCCTTTCCTCCTAGTACAAACGGACTTAGTTTGCTTCTGCCGCAAAAGTGAAACAAATGCCATCTATCCCTTAGCGCGGCCGTGCATTCCGCTTTCTTTACTTTGCATTGAAATCTTTGCAATGGTCGGAAATATGATATACGAATCCAGAACGAGTAATTGGCCCTCCCTCCGCGATATCTATCATGCAAATCAATTATCTCGCTGCACAATGACAATATTCTGCAATGTAAAAGCAGGGCGCTATAAATTCGTACAGGACTTCGAGTCATTAGAACAGAGACACCCACAAAAACATAAGGTAAATTGTACAGACACGTATCAATCTTGGTCGTTGCAGCTCTGAATGTGATACTTAGAATGGCATCTCAAAAAACGTTCGAGCCTTTGTCTGTCTATGCTGTCTTCGGGATCACGACATTGAGAGGTGTTATAACAGAAGCGATATTGGTCGCATTGGGAACCAAAGGCATCCTCTACCCATGTGCATCTGAAGAACCGGGGACATACAGAACAGGTGAAAACTTTCACGGTTACCTTGTGAATGTGCAATTCGAAAGTGCCATCCAGCTCAATAGATGGCCACTGACAGAAAAACACATCGAGCATATCAGTACAGGCCTGAATCTTATGGATGACACTGGTGTGCGCTCAGAAAAGGAGTGGCTCACCAAATGCCTCCAACAAGATGGAATCGGCCTTAAAGAAGAAGAAGCTGAAAAAATATTCGAATATGGTACAGGTGAAAAGAATGGAGTTATCATTACGGTTGAAAGATTGTTGAAGACACATGATGTGTTTTTGTCGCCGGGGGCTTAACCTCAAAACATAGGATTTTGCCTAGGTTTCGGAAGACACTATCATCCTCATGTGTAATCCTTATTCCATCAGTCACTATGCATATTCATGTATGTACGCGTAGAGAGAAGGTTTTAATTGCAAACATTGTCTTTGAATTAAGACGAGGAGAAAACTGATGCGCCGTACACAATACAGCTATAGTTTGAAGAACGATGAGCAGGAGAACGTTTGGGACAGGTTCCCTAGCTGCAGAGTGTCATCCTCGTCTGCATCTCGGCTATGTCTGCTTTGGAAAGTTCTGTCAGGGTGAGAAGGGCGGCTTCTATGGATGATACTGCAGCTGGATTACATCATCAACGAGTCGGCCAATGCTCGGCGTTTGCACGACTGCCTGTTTTCGGCGCAAAAGTCGACAATGTTGGAAGTTCAGCTCGTATCTATGCTGTGCGGAAAGCAGGGAGAGGAAGAATGTTGATTGGCTTGTGGCGCTCCAGGATATATTGAGTTCCGCGGCAATATCAAATTATCAATGTAAGGGGATGCTTCCATCTGGTACTGTTTAGTCTTGACTTCCTGCGAGTTACATGACTCACTGAGATGGGTCGGGTTTTTCTGAGAACTTATGTCCGTAAATTTACGGATGCGGGAAATAGATCAACTGTGATAAATGTCCATACCTGATATCATCATACTTCGCCGAACATGCCGATGTCCGAGATTACCTTTTGCCGAACGTGCCGTTTGTCGCTTCCGTATTGCCGAGCTCTGTGGCCGGAGGCACAGTAGTGACTGTTTCGTTACCTGCACGCTCCTCGCTTTCTCCTCGGCCGTCGACCATCGACGCTAGCGAAGAACAGCGGTGTACGCTCGAAGCCACGATCACAGTAATCTCCTCACTGGGTGCGAGCGCGACGCACAGCGTGGCTGCTTCTGCCAAGGTGTGTTCCTTCTTTCATTTCCCAACCTTTCTTTATCATATATACGTGGTCAGTTCGTGTATTAGTCAGGAATAATGCACTCGCCCCGCAAACTTCGGCACTGCCGCCTTGTCCTCTGTGTACTGTGCACTCAATCCGCCGCACTGCGCCTGCGTCGTCCCTCTCCTCGAGATGCTTCGTAATGAGCTCGCCGCGGCGCTCGCGCGGGAGGAGGCGAGCAAGGCTGCCGGCGCATTTCTGCAGCACCTCCCTGGGGAAGCGAGGGGCAGCATGTTGAGCATGGCGAGTGCGGCGGTGCCGAATGCGAACGGCGCATAAGGTCGCGCCGTACACACCCGCGCCGATGCCTCCTCGCTCCCTCAAGCCTGTCGCCGGAAGCGGAGGAGGACACTCCGTCTACGCGCATACTGCCGCGAGGGTACGCCATCCTATACGTGCGTGGCAGACTGGATGCCACGCGCCCGTGGGCAGACGGCTGTGGGGATATGTATGCAATCCTGCATCGACCGCGAGGAGCTGAAGGAAGGCCGGAGGGCGCGGAAGGCGAAGAAGGCGAGAAACGCGGCTGAAAGCAGTGGTGCCGCTGCAGATTAGGCTCGCGATCTCGTTCTTCTTTCTCTCGCACTGTTTACTGAACCATCGTATACGAATACAGTCACTTATAAAAGAGATAAACTCTAGTGCTCCTCAACGAGTACACAAGCCGCGAGATGAGGTATACCATCACCCCAATGACCACATTTATCACTGTCCGAACCCCGAATTCAGGTCAGTAAGTGCTCTAAAGCGAGAAACACCGGAGTGCTCACTCTTCCCGCCAGTTTTAGTGACCCAGCGTACTCTCCCTGGCCATTCGAGCTCGACAGGCCGCCCGCCTTCATGACGCCTGTCTGGCTCAGCAGCCAAATGCCCGACAACATGATCGTGAACACTGTTCCGTGCGTACACACTCCAGAGCAAGCTCCCACCATGAAGCTCCCCACTTGTTTTCCAGACTTCTGCTGATCGGGTTTCCACGCACTATGAAGGCATGCGGGAATGACAGGAACGTCTGCTCCTTCTTCGAGTATATATCCGGTCGCTGGAGGAGGTCCTCCAGGCACACGCGGCCGGCCCTTGCTTCTCGTTGATGCTGCCGACGTCGAGCCATGCTTCGTGGGGTGCTCGTTGAGTGACCAGCCCTGAACTGGTCGACACCTCGGCCCTATGGCTGCCTCCCTTTACCTAAGCAGGTCAACGCAGGCCTCTCGGCGCACGCACACTTCCGCCGAACGGTCTTTCTTTTCCAGCTACAGCAGCTCCGTCCCATCTTCAATATTGTTCTCCGTACTCGCACGTTTCAGCGCAACTGTCCTTTTGCAACTCCGGCTCTTTTGCGCTAGCCCCTGTTCTACTTATTCTACGGCTGGGACGCATCGCTTTTATCATCATTATTATCATCTGCTCGTTCTTTCTTGCCTGTCAGGATGTGCGACTGGAGGCTCGGAACTTGGGCGCTCTTTTATCAAGTCGAGCTTAGTTGGGCAGCTTTTGTTTCTCTTCTTTCCCCTTCTCACTCGTTGAATGTATTGTATCCGCTGACCTTGTACTCGTGTATAACGTTCAAGATATAATCGCCCGTCGTTAAGAAACTCGAGAGCGTCTCTTGGGCGGTCTTAAGTTTGAAGACCCGTGATATGCAAAGGTGCAAAGACTCTCCGACCCAAAGTCGAAAGTGATGACTGAAAATTCTCTACGGTACTCCTACGGCGATGGCCCGCTTTCGCCCATGGACGACTCGACAACACGGAGCTGCGGAATAATGAAGAGAGCAAGTTTCTGGTCTCCTCTAGAAACACTTTGCCGTCTTGTGCACTAATTATCTTGGCATTAGGTACGCAATAGAAAATCGCACTAATGCCTTAATTTAATCTTCCGACATTGAGCGAAGCTTGCCTTTTCTTTTCTTTTCCTGACGCAAAAGTTTCTTAATATTTCTCTTAGTGTTTGTAACTAGCACCCAAGAACAGTTTTATTTTGCTTCCGCCGCAAAGATGATAGAAATGCCCCCGTAGCGGCGCGGCTGTGCTTCTTTAGCGCTGTATGCTTTCATTCGTTTGCGTTCACGCATTTGTAGTGTTGGTAAGCTATTGTCCGATGGCAGAGCAAATTACACATTTTAATGAATTTGCAGCAGTATACAATTTAATCAATTCTCATAATTATGCAGTTTAATTGACTCGCCGCACAATGGTAATGTTCTACAAGCACGGCGGTATAGATAAGAACCGGACTTCCAGAGCAACCCACAAGAACCTAAGGTAAACCGACACATATCAGTCTTCACCTTGCAAGCTCTGATTGTTATACTCATAATGGCATCTCAAAAACAACGCAATCCTTGGTCTATCAATGCTATCTTCGGAATCAAGAACATCACAAGGTGTTAAAGAAATGGGGATATTGCTCGCATCGGATACCAAAGGCGTTCTCTTCCCATGTGTACATCTGACTGGCCCGAGAGGACTGGTGACATACAAACCAGGTAATCCCATCGATGTTAACATCGAGTCAGCGGAATTCCAAAGTGCCATCCAGCTCAATGAAAACCCACTGGACAAAACTACAGTTAATGGTTACAATCAATGCCTGACTACTGTGACTTTCCCTGGCATATCCTCAGAAGAAAAGTGGCTTGAAATTTACCTCACTAGATACAGAGGGTACCTTGGAGGCCTTACAAATCAAATATTTGAATATGGGAAAAATAAAAAGACGGGATTTGTCGTACCAATTTCAACATTGGTGTATACACATAATACGTTTTGATCACCGAGGCTTGACCTCAGGAATGGGGGATTCACCTAGGTGGCGGATGAGGCAGACGATGATAATACCATCATGTGGAGTCCCTAGTCCGCTAGATTACATATACACATATTCATGTATGTACATGCAGAAAAGGTTATTCTAGACATCGTCTTTGCATTAAGACGAGAAAAAAGATGTGCCGAACATAAACGTATGTACAGCTACAGGCAAGCGTGAAGAGCGATGAGTAGGTTCGAGATATTTAGCTCGAGAACGTTTAGTACAGCTTCTCTTGCTGTCTCTATGCATGCATTGAGAAGTTCAACCAGGATGGAAAGGGCGGCTGCCATGGATGATACTTACGATATTTCTGGAGATCACAGTATAAATAGATTACATTATCGAACGGACTCAGCTATCGCACGGCGTTTACATTGGCTGCAGGAACCCCTTTGTGCACACCAACGGCGTCCTCAACAGTGTCCTTGAAGTTCACGCCATCACCTCCCGACAATATCCAACTCGTTGTCCACATGCCCATCGTCCCAGTCAGCATCGATATGTGGGCGCACTGCACACGGCTCATCGCACGTGCAGGAAGATTGTGTTTAACCCAAAGTCGACAGTGTTGGAAATTCCGCAGCGCATGCTCGTGTCTATGTTCTGGCGATCATCTCTCGCAGAAGATAAAACTGGCTGAGAGGAAAGCAAGGAGAGGATAGCTTGAATTTCGTGGCGATATCAATCTAAGGGGTCTACTTTGCCGAACGTGCCGACGTCCCAGTTTGTCACTTGCCGAACATGCCGCGTTGTCGCTTACCTATTGCAGAACTACGTATTTGGGAACATTATTTCCCGTTTATCGTCGTAGACGTCGTGTCTTTTCGCATGACCCCTTGTACGCCCTAGTCAAGCTCCTCGCACATCTCATTATTGGCCGTCGTCGACGCTTGCGAAGAACAAATGCAAAGGACACGGCTTCGCCGGCGCCGCACCCACCGAAAGCCGTACCTAAACCCCTCGTGCGCGCACTGTGGCTTTGTCACCTGCGCACTCAGTCCGTCACAATGCACCTGCCCGCGCTGCGCCGCCGCGCTCCTCGAGAAGCTCGGTAACGAGCTCGGTGTAACGCTCACGCCGAGGGAAGCAGACGCGCGGCGCGCGCGGGAGGAGGTGCGCGAGGCTGCTGGCGCGTTTCTACAGCTCTTCCCCAGAGATGCGAGGGGCGGCATATCCGGCATGGTGAACGCGGTTGCACCGAAGGCGATGCGAAGACGGAGCGCGTCACCGTCGCGTCGTACACAGCCGCACTCGCCACCTCCTCGCTCTCTCAAGCCTGCGGAGCCAATTTGCCGACGACGGAGGTCCCACTGCCCGTCCAAGTACCACCGCCAGCCTACATCACGGGTCGAGCTTGGAGTTACTTGCGCAATAAAAATAGCCCTCTTTTTTAAAAAAACTGGAAGGATACGTCGCTCAGGCCTGTTTTCTATATAATATATAATACATATATATATAAACACAGCCAACTGACAGTGCTGTCGGACCGATATAGCTGTACTCTGAGGCATTGTACAGAGATGTATTCCCGTGCTGGCGTCGGGCTGACGCTCGAACACCGTGGCGTGCTGCGTACCAGGGCGCGTATCGAAAATAATGTATCTTTTATAAAATGTTCATGGACGTTGGCTGCTTTCAATCAAAAGCGATCTTCATGATTCACAAACGCTCTTCAAGTGTGCAGACTAGATAACCCGATCCACAGCACCATAGGATTGCTGGCAGTTGTTATTTCAATTAAGATGATCATGAACACGAGTACCGACCAAGAACTGGAGCTTTGGAGGACTAATGCGAGTAATCAGTCAGTATTCTCTTTATTTCCGACTAGTCGTTAGCCGCCTTTTCTCCGATTCTTTCGTAGACATTGTCAAATGAAATTGTGAAAGAATATTATACAAATCGCATGTTATTCAAGGACCTTGCCCTGAGATCGTAACTTGAGCCAGAATTGATGCCTCTTTCGCCTGCTTCCTTCAAATGGAACAACAACCAACATCCCAGGACACTGCAGATAGGGGTTCCGACTACTGTGTTCAAGGATGTGGCTAGTACGGCATTGGGGACCTGGAAAACCACAACCTTGATAATGCTGAAAGTCACCATCCTATCAAAAAAATTAGACCGGTCGGAATTATCAGAGGAATACGGAAATATGAAGTACAAAACGAGGTAAATTGCTTGATCTTGAATTAGGACATTGACAAGCTTGGAAATTTGGAAGCCAGCTGATGTCTTCCAGAAATCATTGGCTTTATACAATGCCAGAGACATAAGGAGAAGCTCATATGCCGCCGGTGCAGCCCTTGACAATCTTTCAGTAGTATGTTTAGTATTTGCTACGGAACACTGACCAAAATAAACCTTGCCGAACTAAAGAAGGTCTTGTTTCACCTTGAAAAATGTCTCCATAATCAAGATTTCCCCAAGTATCTGAAAAGATTTCCAAATTAGCTATTGCAGATACGATGAGCGAATATTGTACTCGCCTTCTTTATAAAGAGCGCCGTGTATAAGAACACCCAGCATCAAAGTTGCTTCTAAAGCCAGTAGGCACCGGAGACAAATGGCCAATTTTCTCTCTAATAAATCATTAGCAAATAACAATGGAATTGGAAAAGGGAAATACGTACTTTGCGAATATAAAGCGAGGACTCTTATATAAAAGATGTCTGAGTCGAGATAAAAATGGTTATGGGAACTCTATGCGCCAGATCATCAAAACCTACAGTCGATGAGTAGGATAGTTATCCAATCTATAAATGTAGCGGTCATGAAGCAACAGTAATACTGAAAGCCAAAGTAGTGTATACCAGCGAAATGTGAGGTCCAGAGAACGAAATAATCTACTCAAATTGTCAACATATAATTGACATGGTTACAAATATCAGCGCCCTCACATCTGACGAAAGTGTAAGTAGGCTACTTGACTAGAAAAGTATCACTCACAAGGTTTCATGCATGTGTGCGTGGACTGTGTATATCGTTGTTTAAAATAAACATGAATTACTCTCAAAATTCATTTTACGCACGATAGAAAGGCACAAGGGAGTTTACAAGGCCGATATAGCGAAGCTTAAGTTGTGGTATGGTTAGTGAGTACGTGCTACGTAGAACTGGGCCTCCCAGGGTAGGATTGGTGATCACTCACCAGAAAATACACTGCATTGACAAAAACACGGGGAGACGACTACTTCGGTCACAATATGAGCAGGAATTCCGCAGCAGAAGAAGTAGGCACTCGCCCAAAAGTATTTGACCTGATGTTGTTCTAGCGCAATTAGATGCAAGAAGTATTTCAAGACTGCGGGGAACTGCACCTCTTTATCGAGTTTAATAACTGAGAGGCGATGATCATTTTGTCTGAGAATAGTCAAGGTATTAAAGGCTCAACTAGTATCGTAGACTAAGATGGCCCCAATAACCGAATAAGCGTAAATATTCTGGCCAACTCCAGTCTTGGAGAGATCTGAAAGCATAATGATGGAAGCCCGGTCGCGCGCTCTAAATACTTGAATAGAGGGCGAAAGGATGACACGGAAAAACTAAAGCCCAAGCGATATATTTAAAGAGACGCGAGTTTTTGCCTTTCATGATAGCGCCGCTTTCAGAAATCCCCAAAATTATTCCGGATCTCTCGGAAATTTGAAAGTGATAGGCAGTCGGCGAACTGGCGGTTTTGTTAAATGTTTCCATGTCGTCGACCTCGTGCTCGTTGCCAATGTGTCTAGCAGCAGAGAAACCTTAAAATCCCAATCAGTCAATGGTAATAATCATTATACTGATGCAATACTGATCTTACGGTTTAGACGCATGTCATCTACACTGGCCTAAAGTTTTGAGCCGACAGGGAAGGGGTGATGAGAACCTGAACTTATGGCGGTGGGGCCAGCGAAAGATGATGAGTGAGCCGTTAGCATGCTGACTGCCTATCACTGGCAATATTTCAGGATTCCAAGACTTGCGTATTTTCAAAAAATCTTGATGTTCTTGGGAGGTAACCACATAGGGGACACGTTCCAGTCCTGCCTATTCATTCTAAAACAAAGATTAGCGCCATACCTGAAATGTTTCACTTGCGCGCTAACATATTGGACCATCTAGCACATCTGATAAGAATCTGAATAGCGCACGCCGTCGGCCAGTGCAAATTGACAGTGAGACAGCACGATGACTGACCACGGAAACTGGTAAAGCTAAAAAGCCTCGAAATCAGTGTCCCAGCCGAATGCCTGTTCGCGATAAATTCACATTGTATATCGCGTGCTCTGGTGGTCCGAAACGCGATTCGATAATTTTACATGCAGAGTTCCAGAGACGGCGACTGAGAGAATTAGGCTGTTAGTCAAGAGCGCCAAAGTCTTCGCCACGGAGAAGACTGCATGTTGCAGGCACGTCATTAATTGTTTTTTTATCATCGCAAAGAGGACCCGAATGATTCTAGTCTATAAACAAGCTCGAATGCAATGTAGAACTGAGAATGACTTCAGCCAGTCGAAAGCAAATTATAGCCGAGCATTGCCACTGGCCGGTTATATCTCAGCTTTCAAACCCAGACGGGTAAAGCCGTTCCAATGAATAATCGCAATAATTCGTCCGAAATATTTCTTGTCTTCCTACCATTCCCGATGCTTCAAGCTTACAGAACGTCGCAGCGGGTGCGTAACGCGTTTTTCTCTTCGTTGGCTCGATGTTGTGCTCACCATCTGTGCAGGCCGCGCCGCGCGTCGTCGCGCGGTATCGTCAGACTGACCGTGTCCTTGCAGCGCGAGGTTTGGCAACGCCCTCGGTACCATATGACGCGGTTATCATTGGAGGAGGTACGTCGTCGTCTTCTTTTTTTTTTTTTTTTTTGTAATTTATGTTGCGGACGAGGATGTGAAGGCCCGGGTGATTATGTCTGTGCCTTCAAGGCTGCACAACTCGGTCTGAAGGTCTGTCATACCTTTTATGGCAATGTGCTGGCATGAAGCTGACACAGGGTGTACCTTAAAGACAGCGTGTATAGAGAAGTGAGTTGCGCTCGGTTGAGCATGTCTAAATGGCCCAGACTTGCCACGCACCCCTTTCGGACTTCAAGAATTGTCGCTCGGCCGTTTCCACATGTTGCGCATTTATAGTATAATTTATGCAGCAGGCCAGATCGGTGGCGTAGTTTTACGCGGGAAGTCTGCGTCCACAGGGAGAAGGGCACCCTCGCATGGAATCAGTGCGCGGCCTCCTCGCGATCAACCACGAAGGGCCGCAATCACCTTCCGTCAACGATTCCTCCTTCTACTGCCATCTCGTGTCAGACGAGTACGCGCAACTGATCTCCGAGGTTCGCAAGGCTGCGTGAACGAGTCCGTGACGAAACTCGCGGCAGAGATGCTTTCCGCATGCGCGTGTGCATGCATCCGCTCCACGTCATCCGCATCGCGCGTACACAACTATTCTACTTCTCGCATGGCCGACCGCTCCTCAGAGTTCGAGGGACACATCATTTGGTACTTCTTTTTCTAAGTCACACATTACATGAGCGGTCAAATCTGACGGTTCTGCCATGCTGTTGATACCATTCAAGTAGTTATAGTTACAAATCACATCCAATTAGCTTTGGGGGCAAATAACTATGCTAAACCGTTAGGGATTGATAAAAATGCTGAACCAAAACCGACCTCAAACGAGAACCAGACCGAGCTAAGCTTCCGCAAAACTAGACAACGGCGTTAGGTAAATCTCCCAATTCGTTCTTCACTTGATCGTATATTTCGTCCTTAGTAAGGTAGCTGGCAGGATTCCTTGTCGTGGGATTATTCGAGGGAGAGCCAATCTTCACGAAAACCAGTTGAAACTTGTCACCATCCTTTGGGATTGCTTCAATGTTAAAGCCCTTACGACGAGCAACTGTTAATGCAGTGGATATGTAAGTCCATCTAGCCGTATGGTTATCCAAGTCGCTGACGACTTACGTTGAACCGCTTCCCATGAAACATTAAGGTTTTGTTTATTAGTGAATGGCACAGTATGATCAAACATTGTCGCTGTGTTTGTTGGTTTTTCTGCTTCGGTGGATTTTTGTCTTTCGCTTATGTGTGATATTCGGCGAGTGGGGGTGTAGAAGAGTTGATGCAGAAAAACATGCGCAGTGTCCTGAATTTATACTCGTTCGCGTGCTTATTTTGCTCCTGTCGCCAGGTTCAGCACGAGAAATGATTTACCTTGTCGTTCCAACTTTGCGTCAGTGTAAATCGCAATGTTCAAAATGTTCAATGCACACCTCTTTTTGAGCTCTAGTCCTTCTCTTCATGGGTCGATGAATTGCTTTGAGGTTCGTGTGAGAATGTAACGTGATGACTCTGCTTTGTTTCCTTTGACAGTCCACTTTCTTCTTATTTTTTCTTGTAAAGCAATGGCACTCCCCTTTGCTTTCGTTACGCGATCCAGCCCGGGATCCTATGCGAGTACAATGTGCCTTTGTACTCAAAGTATCAGCATACAAAACAGAAATATGTTCCAAGTAGTTATGGCTCGTAACCACCCACCACGGATTGTCCTGGATACTATTATGCTTCACTCGATTCCTTTCTCTGATCTCCTGCATAGCAATAACTGCAATGATTAACAAAGTTATTCAATGCTAACTCCAAAGTGGGTCGACGCATCTCCCATAACTACCGCAAACCTTCATCGTTAGCCCATCACGTGTTGTTCTGTGTATTCTGTAAGGGGGAACGGGAAGAGATAGTCAGAGGTCTCGTTGCCAGGCAATAAATCTTGTCATACGCCAGGAGAGGCTAGGAATCTCGAGTTCGTAAAAGGTTTTGTATTTCAAATGTCATGAGAATGGAAGCAACGAGAATGGAGAGGAGAGTCTCGCGATGGATCCAGGTGGACAGGAGGTGCGAACGTTGCGAAACAAAATTGGCCTGCAAGCCACCGCCATAACGGCGAAAGCTAGAGAGACCAGTGAAAACTGCTGAAGATAAGCTGAGAGTTCAGAATATGGATGTTGCAATAGCCACTTCAAATGCGCTCTTACGCTGCGCGTCGAGGCAAAGGCAGCTTACGTAACGAATACTATCAACACTGCCGTGCACATTGTGAGCGACCTCTCCGCGACCAAGAGTCTTCAAATAGGAATTTCAAGTTCTCTCAGGTTTCGAATGTTTTCTAAACAAGCTGCGGACGACGAGACTCGAGTGCAGACGGGAGCCGCATTCCCACCGGGTAATGAAGTTCTATTTGGAACCGAGTTCTGCTAACTGCTTTCGCTTGTAGCCCTCTTCTTTTTCCACTCCCTCCCTTCTTTAAACGTACTCTCTCACAGCGTCCCGCGATGAATCGGCGTTGCTGACGCCGTATCTGTATATTCGTATCACAGTGTCCAGCAACATCAACGTCGTCGTTGCACCACAAGCTCGCATCGACACCATGCGCGACAAGGTCGGAAGGGCGCTGACGGAAGATGATGTGTACGTCGCCTGGGCCGCACAGTGCGTGAATTTGAGCAGCAGTGAGTCGAATTGGCCTTTGGGTATTGTGCGACGATGCTGACAATTTGTCTGTCGGTGCAGTGGCTGCGCTGGCATTCATCGTGTGGGATGTGCTGACGACGCTGGACGAGGAGGCTGAGTGCATCTGGCGGTACGTCGGAGCGCGCCCTGGCCTGACTATTCTCGCGCTCACGCCTAATGCAGGAAGCCATTCACTTGGAGCAAGGCGCTCTTCGTTTTCATCCGGTGAGCCCTCTGAACGTCCTCTTATCATGACGTGTCACCGACTGTCTACTTGTCTAGCTACTTCGCTATTGCCACCCAAATGTGAGGCATCTATTTCTTTTCTCCTGCGCCCCTTCCTTGACTGATAGAGGGTTGGGAGAAAAGCGCGCTTATCTTCGTCGCTACCGGTATCGAGTTCTCGAGCGCCGCGTGCTATGCGTGGTACATCTTCCAAGCCGTCGCGATGCAGGTGTTTATCAGCTCCGTCGAAATCGTCCTCATGCTGCGCGGTACGTCTCAACTCCCTATTTCCGTGACAGAAGGTTTGATTGATAGAGTTATGTGTTATTTTTATTTTTTTATTTTTGAAGTACACGCGCTGTACGGCCACAATGTCTACGTCAAGAAGGTGACGCTCGCGCTCTTCGCGGTCGAGGTCGGTGTTATGGCGGTGTGCCTCTACGCCACCGTGCGCGGCCTGCAGTTCGACGACCTCTGCATCGTCACGCACAGCCCGATGGCGATCCTCGGATATGGGTGAGTCCAGTCCGCCCCCAACCTAAATCGTAGAATACATCCTAACGAGAAGAGACGCCCAGCGTGGCCGCCATCGCCTTTGAGACGGTCCTCTTCCTGCTCACGCTCGCCAAGTTCGTGCAGGCGCTGCACGCGGGCTGGGCCCACACGCAGATCATGCAGCTGCTCATCCGCGACGGCACGTGGGCCTTCGGCGCCATCTTCGCGACCATGACCGTCAACGCCGTCGCGTACTGCGTCATCAACGGCCCGCTCTCCGGCGTTGGCTTCGCGTGGCTCCTGTCCGTCGCCGCCGCCGCGGGCGGCCGCCTCCTCCTGAACGTGCTACGCCTGAACACGCCAGCGAGCCTCCTGCAGGCCGGGGAGGCAGAGACGCTCGCGGACACGCACCTTGACTTCCACAGCACAGTCGAGGAGACGCAGACGCGGACGCAGACCGAGTCGGAGGAAAACGGGCAGCGTGGCACGAGGTGGAGAGGGCGTAGCCTGGAAAACGTGGAGAGCGGTGTGTTCGAGCTCGTAGAGACGCGCGGGCGCGCGGAGAGACGGCCCGAGGACTTCGAAGTATCCGTACGCACCGCGGCGTCAAGCACGGTGGCCAGCGCGTCCGTGTCCGCGTCCGACCTCACGGTGTGCGGCCTGCGCGGTCGCGAGCGCGGGATGCTGCAGGTCGACACCGCGCTGTACCCGCGCTCGGCGTCCCGCTCGCCCGAGTCGCCGGCGTTCTCGGCGTCGCCGTGTTCGGCGGACCCTTTGCTCGACGGCTTTCGGCTCTCCGCGTTCAGCACGCCGCGCGCGCTGCTCGAGCGTTGATCGGAGGCGAAGGTGAGTAAATATCCCCCTCATCGTATAGTGCGTGCGATTGGCTGACTAGCGGGGCCATAGCGGATTCTGTGTGGTTACTAGCTCATTGATATATGAGCGACGCGCGGAGCGAACGTCGAGCTTTCAGATGCTGGGTACGTTTGCACCTTCTATCTATGCCAAGCTTGCGCCTTTCGTCTCACAGCAGCAATCCTAGCTCCCTGCCTTCCGGTTGGTTACGGGCTCGATCGCCGACGCCGATGCGGCTCCCCCTCTTTCGTTCTAGACGGATACTCCTCAAACGGCCCGTCTGTCGGCAAAACAGCTGAGTTTGATCGACTCCGATACCTGGCCCATGGCCGTGGCCCTCCCGATCCACTACCAGCGCACCCGGGTTAGTGTAACACGCAAAGCCGCGTCGTTCCCGGGCCTACTCGCTTCCTGCTCGACGCGCTGGCGCATGGCGGCTGCGCGGGGATGTTTGCGCGCGTCAGACGACGAAGTGTGCATATCAGCCTTTCATAGCTTAGGAGGCTTCATGCGGATGCGTAGATATGTATTATTACATGGAGATAGAATGGGTATCGCGCCCCCTCGTGTTTGGACTGAAGGCGAGCCCGGGCAATGGGACATTCGAAATAGAGAATAGATCGTCACCGCTCGCAGATTTTGCTGCAAAGAGCGTGTCCAAGTGTTGTTTTAGTTGTCACTTCGTCAGCGGTTCGCTTCTTCATAGGCAGTTAGAATCTAGGGTGTTAGCGTGCTTGCAGCGCATGCGCATTTCTCAGACGACAGCCGCGCTCGGACGGTGTTGTTTTATGTTCAAGATCCCTCGATGCCAATACAAGAGCAGAGAAAAACAATCAAGAAAATATTAGATGACATTAGATCGAACGGATTCGAGCCTATCCAATGGCTAACGTAACGATACATTCCTTGGGATGTGTCTAAATAAGTATGAATGCAGGGGACTTGAGTGAGGAAGGGGCGGCTAATGCCACTAATGTCTATCGAAAGTGACTGCTGGCTAAGAGTCCAACTTCCTGCTAGTGTCGAAAAGCGAATAGCAAACCAACATCAAAATCATACAAGTTGAATCAGCACTCATGATCCCGTAGATATGCGCGGGAGGAAGCAGGCTGAAGCAAGAAACGTAGAAGAGGCATGAACATAACATGGCGTTGAAGACGGCCGTTAACCAGGCACACCGGCCTTTTCGTTCTCAGTCTGACTTTGCACAGCCGTCTCCTTCCCTTTTTCCGGATCGTTGTACTCAACTTTCGGCGTCCTTCGCTGCCCGACAGGCCCGACACCGCGCAGAAAGACCAAAGCGAGGATCGAGGCGAACGCACCGAAGCCTAAGTTCGTCCACTGCGCCGCGCGGTACCCGTCGAGCTGGACGTCCCTCCCGGAATCGCCCGCCTCGCTCCGCAGCACGGTGTCGTGCACGATCGTCGTGGCCGCGAGGCCGAGCGCCGTGCCGAGCTGCGTGAGCGTCTGGAAGAGCCCGCCCGCGAGGCTCTGCTCGTGCGGCGCGCTCACCTTCGCGACGAAGATCGTCCCGCACGCGAACACGAAGTCCGCACCGAACACGCTGCAGATCGCCGCGGGGAAGCCGAACGCCCAGTACGGCGCGGCGGGGTTGATGACCGCGAAGAGCAGCCCCGCGACGCCCGTGAGCAGCGTCCCGCCGACGACGAGCACCACGACCGGCAGGCGCCCCACGACCGCCGCGACGAGCACGTTGCAACAGACCCCGACGACGAACATCGGGAGCATGCGGATCGAAGTCAGCACGGGTTCGAGGCCCTGGTAGTCCTGGTAGTAGAGCTGCGCCCAGAAGAACCAGCTCATGAAGGACGCCCATTCGAGGAACGCAATGCACTGCACCGCTGCGAACTTCCCGTGCGCGCGCGACCACATGGAGAGCTTCATGAGCGGAGGAACACGCGTGCCTGACATGTCGCTTTCCAAGTACCACTGCCATGCAATGAATGCGACGAGCGTGAGTACGCCGATAACCAAAAGCGCAATGATGTATGGCGTCCCCCAGCGCTGCGGCGCGAACTCGCCTTCGCCGAGCACGAACGTGATGAGCACGAGCGCGGTTGTCACGAGTGCAGCGCCGAGCCAGTCAACACGTTTGTCCTTCTCTTGAGAAGGGCGGTCCGCGTCGACGAAGAAGACGCCGCCGATGAGGACCAGGACGGCGATGCCCGCCATGAGGAAGAACGGTGCACGCCACGTCGTGGGCGCCCACTGCGTGAGGATGCCGCCGATTTGCATGCCGATTGCGCCTCCGACGGGTGCGCCAGCGGAGAACGTCGCAAATGCGACGGAACGAGCGTGCGAGGGAGGGAACGCGTCGGCGAGGATACCGAGACAAGCAGGTACCATCGCTGCGGCACCTAAACCTTGGACACCACGCAGGACATTGAGCGTGATGATATCTTTTGCAAAACCACACCCGAGCGAGAACCCAGCAAGCCATAAAGTGCCAAGAAGGAAAGCCTTCTTGCGACCATGAAGGTCTGCCAGACGTCCAAAGAAGATGAGCAAGCATCCCTTTAAATGTTTATTTTTTAATCAGATAAAACTAATAATAGAATATAGCAAAAGGACGTACCGATGACAGAGAGTATGCGGACACGATCCACTGCAGTTCGCCCTCGGATACATTAAAGTCTTGACCGATACGCGGTAGTGCTATTGACGCAGCTGACGATGAAGCTATCTTTAAGATGCACTGTGTAAGACAGCGCCAAGACGAAGAATAAATCGAGACAAAGAACATACATTTATATCATTCCTATCGTTAACGTCGCGACGAGCATGATGGATTGTATTCGTGACCTCTCGCGTGCCGCTGCACCTCACTCTCACCCTTGCTCTGGACATCGCTCTCGTGACCACGACAGTGGCCTCTGTAGGGTCCATTACCCTTGACGCTCGATGGCCGCGTATTCGTGTTTGACACAGCAGGGGTCATGGAGGAGCTCGCAGTCGACAAGAAGGCCGCTCTTGCTAGAGGTAGGGCTTGCGGTCAAACTTGAGGTAGACGAACCCGGGTCGAAGGTCGCCGCAGACGCAAGTTCGTTCAAAATTTAGCGTCAGATGCTAGTATATATC
>JAJOHG010000195.1:0-46945 GCA_021029095.1 Phellopilus nigrolimitatus
CACGCAGGAGATTCGGCGCATGCTCATTGGTCGCGAATTCAACAATGCCTTCCAATCGTGAGCGAAGTCTGGCCCCGTGCTGCTTCGGGTGCTTCGGGCGACCAAGAAGTGCACTTTGACAGTCTGGGAGTAATCTGTCAGCGACCACAGGAGCTCCCGAGACAAAAATGTGGCGCGTGGCTGTCACTATGGGCGAACTGTGTTTAGTGTTGTTGGATAACTTTCCGAAGGACCGAGCTGCATTGCCGGCACGTCATAAACAAGAAGCATGGTATGATATTTCTGCCTTTTTTTTTTTGCAAATGTATACGTGAGAAAACGTTTCTTCTCTTCTTCCTTGACATGGGGGACGTGACTTCGCATGCATAGAACCAAGCAGGCTGTGTATTTTCTTTTCTTTTCTGTGTAGATTAGTTACGGGATTTTTGGAAGAAATGTTTAGGCGTGATCACAGGGCACTGTGGGGCCCAGGTTGGCTTACTTAATGTGGTGCGATGGACCCACTATTCTGAGACTCTTTTTTTAATCAATCGGGTTTATTTTTTTCAGGTTTAATTGACTCGGGATCCTGCTTTTGAGCTCTTTAAGGATATCCTAGACGTGAATAGACTTACAGCTCGATGATTTTTCAATGTCTCGAATTAGGAGAAAAGCCAAGAAGCCTACAGCGGGGTCGGTCAGAAAATACGGACGCAGTTCGTCTTCCTAATCGTCCTGTACGTGATCGAATATAATAATATTTATTGTTCTCTGACGGACAGTCACTTTTCGGTGTAGTATGACATCTGATTCGTCATCAGTGCACTGGTTGGCTCGAGGCTACGGTTTAAGTCCAGACTGACGGAATTATCCGCGCGTGCTGACGCACATAAGAGACCACTCGCCTATTAAATTGGCTTGCGCGTCGATTAGCCACTCTATACAACTCTTTCTCTTCCCCTCATCTGCAGTCTGACAAATTCTCCGCTCCCCTACTTGGGCTTTACCCATTATCTGCCACCAATCATCGAGCTCATATCTATCACTATGCTTGCCGAAATTCCCTCCCCCTCAAGTGGGACCCGCATGTCGCACGCTCTAAGCTCGACACAGTTAACCTCTGGTGATCTCGCACGCCTTTTTGTGCCTCAGACAGTCCGCGGTTTGACGCACGACAATTTGGAACTCCAAGGCCAGATAATGTCGTCCTCTTCATCGGGGTACGCTTCCAGTGGCACCTCAGCCAGCTCGCAGGACGTCTCGTCTATGTTGTCGTACATCGTCCCGAGTCAGTCAATGGGGACATCAACCTCAACGGCTACCATACACCCGCGAGCCTCGCTCACGCCGCTGGCCATACCCGGCAATGCGCCAGACTCGAATCTCATTACATCACAATGTCAGAGCTCATCGTCATCGTCGAGCACGTCCTCGCCCACGTCCTCGTCCCGTCCCCAAACGGCTGTGTTCTCCAGACGATCAGACGGGACCAGCGGGTCCTCGGAAAAGAGTACCACCAACGACGGTCTTGTTTTCTGCCGCACGGCAATCCCGAGCGGGAGCCAGAGAACTGTTCAAGCCTGCCAGCAGTGTCGCGACCGGAAGACGAAAGTGAGTCGCTTTCGATGTTTTAGCGTATTTCTGTTATTGAAAAAAAAAATCATTTCATTTCAATAGTGCTCTGGTACGCGTCCTACGTGTAAGCGCTGCGTCGAGCGGGGCTTTACCTGTATATGGGCTTCCGATATTCGTATGCGGAGTCGGCAGAGGCAACAAAAGCACCGCAAACTGGAATCGACTGACAGTAACGATACATCCATTGCTGCTCTGTCTGTGCCACTTTCGCAGCCGGCTTCCCCCGTGGCTTTGTCACCGCTTCCCATCGCTGTGCAAATTTCGTTACCAGATGGCTCGCGCTCGGCGCCGCCCACTCAACTGGCATTTACTTCCCTCAACCTTCCCGGTGCGACAGTTAGGCACGAGAAGAAGCGCACGAGCTGGTGTGGTGGAAAGTCCAGCACAGCTGCTTTACCAACGTCGCTCAATAAAGGGGCGGAAGCGTTAAATATTATGGGCGTACCGATCAGACCTCTCACATCTATCGATGATTGCTGGGATACAGTGATAAACGCGCAGGTCGAGACACCAGGCATTGAAGGGGCCCCGATATTTGTGAACCCTGACATGCGAAATCCCGTCTCTGTCGCTCATCTCGCACTCTTCCGAGACAAGCAGGGCGATATGCAGGGCGAGCACAAAGAGGTGCAGATGCCGATCGTTACACCTTATTTCGACTTCAGCTTTGGCGACGCCGAGCATACTGTCATTCAAGGTATCAGGGGGAGTGGAGATGAACCTTCGTATGTTTTAATGTTTCATTTTATACTCGTCTTTGGACTCGTCACTAAGTTCCTTAATTGCACGCAGGCCTTTGTCATCGGATAATTCTCACGATCTTCCTCTGGTGCAGTGCGAGCTCTATTTTGGAGATCAGGCGTTCCCTGAGCACGAGAGCATGGGTCACTTCAACGAGGATACTATGAAGCTGTTTAACCTCCCCGGCGCCGAGCAGCATGACAACGCGCCCGCTCATGAACTCGGCCTCTTTGACAGCATGTTTCTACCAGGATATGTGACGCACGAGGGCGATGTAATTCTTTCGGAACAGACGATACCCATGACTCTCCCACCATCAATATCGACTCAGGATGAACTCATCGCGCAATTCTTCAATGCCGACTCCTTCGTATAGCGGTTGCATCAGGGCCTAACGTCGACTTCCGTCTCAACCCCCCCCCCCCCCCCCCCCCCCTTTTTTTTTTTTCTGCCCTCTGATTTTATCTTTCCTTCTCTCTTTCCGTGTATATCGATTATCTACCCGCGATTTAGACCAAATTGGACGCCCATAAATTTACAAAAACACTGTACATCTGTTCATATAACACCAACTATCCTCGTTTGTGCTACCTCACATTGTCCTCCACATGGTCTTCTGTATCTCCTATCTTATATCTCATATACATACGACGCAATAAATTACCAACAAAAAACGCATTGACACAGAAAGAACTTGCAAGTACTTGGTACAATAGGAGTACCGCCTCGTCGGTCGATCCTTAGCCGCAAGCGATCAAGCCACACCCGAACGCGGCTTGTTGCGGGATATGATCGACGCGAGTCTGAGACATGCAGAAAGCACTTCGACTTCGGCACAGTGTGCTGTAAGCACCTGCCCTGCTATCTGCCCCTCTCCTGAATTCTGAGCCTCAAAACCCCGGGTAAAGGGCAAGCCATATGCTAATGTTCCTCAATCCAAAAATTGCGTCTTTTCCTTCAGTTTCAGGATTTTCGGGAGGATAAACACTGACTCTGGCCTTTGACTGAACAACAGCGATTTGAACATCATGTATGCTGCTCAGGAGGCAGGTAGCGTTATGTACCAATGCTGCCGCAAGTCTCATGAGCCACTCAGACAGCTCCCTCGCCGAAGGTCATTTTCGCTAGGCTGCCGCTTCTTAGCAAGGCACTGGTGTCGCTTGCTCCACATCATACATAGGGGAATGGGCGAAAGCGGTCAAGGATAGCGATTCAGATTCAGATTCTCCAAACACAGACGGCAATAATGTCATCCGGGGTGCAAAGGCGTCGGCGGGGCCCCACATAGTGATAATTTGGGGGTAGGTTCACTCTCAATAAACAGCCAGTCTTTGACAACACTGATTATTTTTTTGTCTGAGATAGCAGATGGCGATAAGGTCTACTGTAATTCACTCGTTGGCTAGCAGGTTTTCGACCATTCAAGCAGGGGCGGATTTAAAGGAGATTTACAGGACCGATTTAGAGG
Source organism: Phellopilus nigrolimitatus (assembly GCA_021029095.1). Lineage (NCBI taxonomy): Eukaryota > Fungi > Basidiomycota > Agaricomycetes > Hymenochaetales > Hymenochaetaceae > Phellopilus > Phellopilus nigrolimitatus. Next base: position 3,824 of record JAJOHG010000195.1, read on the forward strand.
GTAGATAGATAACCAAGATCAGGTTGCTGCCGAGACATATCAGCGCAGACTAGAACAACCAAGATATCGTCGACACAGTTCCGATAGCATTGCAGATCGTTTTTCACGCAGAGAATTTTGCTCGTCCCATCCATCGATAGGACGACAAGCGATGAAAGGTGCAGCAATAGAAATTCGCAGAGCATGTAAATCCTTTCGTGTCATTACTTAATTGAAGGTGATACATAAATGCTTAAACAATGTCTTGGATTACCTATTGCTCGTGCCGCCGTATGTGTAGCGCCAGAAGCGCATAGCCTATAGCAGAGTCTCTCCTAAATGTCCGAGCTCAAAGTCAGTGATGTCATTAAGTTTGAGCAGCCGGGGAGACGCACCAAGGGCGGAGCGCACAAGTGAACAGCCGACGGCGACTGTTGCCTGAACGGCGGCAGCATCTGCTAACGACGGGTTGACCTCCATGATGTCGAGAGCGACAAGGAGGCCTGTCTCGTGGATGGCTTCGCATATGTAGTGTCCTTCGCGAAAAGTCAAGCCACCGCGAACCTACGCGGAAATCGTTAACAGGCTTGTTGAATAAAATCTGCAAGTTCGCTTACCGGGGTGCCCGTCGACGGCGCGACGCTCGGATCGAGCGCGTCGACGTCGAAGCTCAGGTGGATCGGGCGCTCCCGCTTCGGGTTCACGTGGTCGAGCGCCATCTCGACAACGCGTCCGATGCCGTACTTGTCGACTTCGTGCATGCTGTACGCCTTGATGCCCTGCTCGCGCAGGATCTTCTTCTCGCCCGCGTCGACATCGCGCAGGCCGATGTACACGAGCCGGCTCGGCGTCAGCCGCGGCTTGACCCACTCGTACTCCGGGATGTTCGGTTTGTTGAGCCCCAGCAGGAAGGAGACGGGCATGCCGTGGATATTTCCTGAGCCCAGTCATGGTGGATACGATAGATCAGGATAAGAAGATAATAGTTAAGGACACTTGACTTGCCGGACTCCGTCGACTCGACGGTGTTAATGTCTGCATGCGCGTCGACCCATATCACACATGCGTCTGGGTAATGGCTGCATCAGCAAGATAAGATTAAGCACATTTGCGATAGTAGATACCGACGCCAATCAGACAACACACCTCAGTGTCCCAGAGATCGTGCCCATAGCCTGCCAAGGACTCAATGACGCCGCCTCTAGCACACCAAAGAAAAGGCACGCACCAATGAATGGTCGCCCCCGATCGTGACAGGCAACTCGCCACGCGACGCATGCGCACCAACGACGTCCGCAACCGCGCGCGACACCTACCAATCGACCCTTAGTGCGACTCAAGATGAAGATCTCGGCAGACCCACCTTGCTCACGAGACGCGGGTTCTTGAGAATGCCGATGGGAGGGTCACGCTCGGCAGAAACCTCTTCGAACTGGTGGTGGCCGTCGAACTGGACGATCCAGCCCAGCTCCCTGAGCTGCCCGGCGAGCCCGGCGTTGACTAGGTGGATCGGGCCCTGATCGACCCCCGCTCTCGGCTGTGTGAGGGTCAGCAAGGGTGGCACGAGCGGAAGGGTGAGACATGGGTACGTTACCTGGCCACCGCTGTGGGGAGTAAGAAGATAACGTTAGTGGCGAGCAAACACGACTCGGCTTCTTCGACTTGCCTGAAGGGACATCCTACGATCTGCCGGACACAGAGGAGTGTAGAGAAGGGGAGAGGAGGTGAGCATTGGTGAAGGCTGTGGCGCGCCGATGTCGCGACTCACGGCTGCAGTCTTGGGGTTTGGCAAGTACTTGTGATCGCTGGCCATTTCCGTGCGTGTTCGATCTCGTTGGCTGCTGTGGTATCTAGGTTAAAAATTCGCGTCGTCGCTGTTGCTCAAAGAAAGCTGCGGACGCACGGGGCGTCCATATGTATATGCGTTCGGAATGTGCCGCCATGCTAAGTTGCTGAGCACACTGCCTTTCTCCTAAAGTCGCTGAGGCCCATCTGGAGCTCCTTCCGGCCTGAACGCCATTGGTGCAAAGCAAAAACAGTCAAGTCCTTTTTGCGATTAGTACGCGCTATTTGTGATCAAAGGTCACTTGAGCGGCGCCGTGCCACACAATTAGCTGGTCGAATATATTTCAAAGCAGTCAAGCTCGTGATGAGGGAAAGAGACAAACGCCGTAGCGTGCCAGACTCGGATGACTCACCACCAGTATTGTAGTAAGCGAGCTCATAAGCCGGCGCATACAGTCACCACGGCTGGAAACTATCAAGAAGCCTCAACATGCTGCCCTAGTCTGTCTACTATTTTTCTTGCGTTGCCTCACTTACATATAGATAACATGGCACCGGCGCTTCCGCAATTATTTCTTTATCTCCAAATTTACCACAACCGAAAATCTCATGAAATCCCTAAACAGTATCGCGACAGCTGCGACGCTTGATGACGATCCGACTTGTCCGACTGTGCAAGATGCACTCGCGCGCACAGAATTCGCATTTGACCGGGCGGAGGAAGCGCTCGCTGTTTTTGCGTGCGGTGAGTTCCTGGACGACGAAGGCCGGGAGAATGAGGGCGACTCGGCGAGCAATAGCACGTTGGCATGGATGGTCAAGTATACGAGGCGCGTGAAACACTGGCACCGGGTGGTGCGCTGGACGGCATCGACGTCTCTCTCATCAATAGAAAGTTTAAAGGCAGCGGACAGCTCGTCATCGAATATAACTGGGCAGGTCTTGGGCCCAGGAGACAACCAAGAAGATGGAGACAGTGGTGAGTTTTTGTACATGTAGCATGTAGCTGCCTGCTCGCTTACATACGTATGTCCCGGAAACAGCCTCTTTTTTGAACTCCGAAAATACCGATAAGGAGAAGTGGCTTACCATTTGTTCATGTTCTAGTAGACACCAACCAGGAGCTCATCCAAATGTCTGACAGCACACTTTCCTTAGATGAGCACTCACTAGTGGATAATGGCGTCTCCGACGATGACCATAAAGACATGGATGTTACTACCTGGTTTTTTATCGGTCTCCTCGAAACCGACTTGAAGTCCCCGAGCTTGGCAGATCTGGCTACAGTAATCGCCCTCGTCGTCAATGTATCTCAAACTTCACGGATCAAGCTGAACAAACTGTATCGTAACGAAGACGAAGCAACGGCTCTACTCAGAAGGAACAAAACTATTGAGGCGATGTTGCGAAAGATCATGTCAAATGGAAATGGCAAAGGATCGTTCAAAGAACTACGTCAATTGCGTGGGTCTCTTGCCACGCCTCGAGCTTGGACGGAATGAATAATTAAAAATTTCAGGGATTCTGCAAGATCAAAGGCAAAACCTCCCAAAATATGAACTCTTGGGCAGAGGCAAGTTGCTTCAATAGATACACGTAATAAGTAAAAACCCATGTCGCTCACAATTTGGAAAGGATCGCGTGCATTTTACGAGACTACATACCGTGGAACGGCGGCGGACCTTTTCCTCGACTATCTCTTCCACAGCGATGAACTTTTCAAGGAGCGTAATAGAAGCGGCGGGCTTCGCTATTATGCCAAAGTCCTCAGTATAGTCCAAAGCTCTGGAACAGGAAAGTCTAGAATGGTGCATGAGGTATGATGTCGTATTCGCCCTCGTGTACATTCGACTAAAATAAAAGAAATTTCGAAAGCTAGGAAAGCAGGGGAAGTGCGTCCTCATATACATGAGTTTGGGATCAAGTGACGTTGGCTTTCCTCGTAGGGACATTATTCCGATCGAGCTCCTCCGTCTCTCGGCCATAAATACAACTTCGGATCCTGCTAAAAACCGTCTACTCCAGTCTCTAGATAGCTGCTGCTGTACCAAAGTGCAAAGAATCGAGGCGATTTATAGTTCATTTTTCGCAGCGATATTCCACACCTTCGCTTCAGAAGCCGCTCGACTCCGATTTGAATATGCCAATAAACTCGAAGAATTCCCTCGAGAATGGTACAATAGATTTTTCGGACCTGCAGCCAATGGAATGCGATTTTTCAGATCGATGGAGAAGTTTTTTTGGGAGGTTCGCTGGTTCAATACTGGAAAATGTTCAGAAGAATCTGACCGACCTCCATCTTCTTCCAGTCGCTCGAGTCTATCACGAAATCCCTAGACGTCGGCTACCTTAGACTGCATAAGAACACGAAGGATGAAAATCGAAGAACAATTGGACACGCCACAATGCTTAATGCTTATGATGAAGCGCGCAAGGAATTTCTGGCTGTCGATGATTTAAAGGCGCCTTTACTGATCGTCTTTGACGAGGCTGCTTGGCTTGCAGATTCGCCAGAGGGTCTGGAGCACTGCTCAATCAAACAATCCCATATTCTTTGCCGAGTAATCAGTACTTTCTCTCACCACCATCCATCTCTTTTTTGGTGCACCTTTATTTCTACGAACACAAGAACAGGCGATTTCTCGGAACTTGCGAGGACTCGTGGGACGTATCGTGAGTTGTCTAGTACCCTTCCTTTTAAGTCCTTTTCCATTCACCGTTATACTGGTTGTCCTGTAGACTCATCTGATCGGATAAGACTCGGAGGGGAGCTTTTGTTCCGTCCTTTCACAGAGCTCGGCTTACATCAACTCGCAAAGCCTCTAAAGGACATTGACTTGGGGCAGGTTTGGAAGTACGAAAATTTAGTCGGCTTCGGAAGACCTTTGTATGTGGATTGTCTATCCCTTCCGATACCCAGGAAAGCAATAGCTTATATTCTAATGACATAGGTGGGCGGCTCAGATCGCAGAAAAGCGTGATAGTGTGTTCGAATTGACCGAACTCAGGCGGTCGAAGCTTGCCGGGGGCCAATTCGAAGGGAAAGCAGATCAATGGCTAGCCGTTATGTCCCAACGCTTTTGTCTTGACCTCGTTTCCGGTCATCCTATGACTGTGGCGTTCGAAGAGGAGGCTGTCGCAGGCTATATGCGATATTTGACTACGACAAGCGAGAAAGGAGATATCCTCAACACGGCGTACCCAAGCGAGCCTGTTCTTTCTCAGAGCGCGGCGGAGCATTTATGGGAGTATGGGTCTGTTGATCCTTTTGTGACTCCTATCCTTGCTTTGTCAGTGAAGATTAATGAAGGAGTGATCAACAAGATCAGTGTGGGCGAGCTTGTTGCGCGCTTGCTGCTCTTGATTGCGAAAGACATCTGCGCGCGGGAGTTAGAAGTGGGCAAGGACGAATTCAGATATTGTGGAAGCGTCCGCCTCGTCACATGGCTGAAGAGGTTGTTTGGCGACGATATTTTCTCGGGGAAGGAGGAGCCTGTGGAGGAACATTTTGGTAACACCGTTATCAACTTTTCTCATTGGGTAGGAATGGCAGAGAACATCGCCGATGAGGAAACTAATTCATATCCGTGCGTGAAGTCCTTTTACTACTCTATACTCTGGTTATATTGTTTTATTGTTCAGACACCCGGAGTGGCTACAACGCCTTTTTGTGACGACGGCTGCGATAAAAGGCTGCCATGGGCAGCCGCTCATCGACAATCTCATCCCGACGTTTGACCCAGTCAAGATGGACTTCTCGAGTGTCCTCATTCAAGTAAAACACTCTTTGACTTTGAACAAAGAGCCGTTTGAGAAGATTTCATCCGAAGCGGTTGGCTTAAATCCAGAGAAACCATGTGTCATTATCCTTATGGACTTAAATGCGTCCAATTCTCCGGGAAGCCAAGATGGGATAGACGTGACGTTGAACGAAAGAGAACCGCCTTGCCTTCGGATTCATGCCAGAGGTTGTGGTGCACAGACGTACAAAGGCTTGAAGGACTATTCTTTCTTGTCTCTTATGGAAGGCTTGCTGAAGGCTGAGGAACCAACAGTTGAGGGTGACTTGAAGGTGATGAGGGACCGTGCGCGGATCTTCAACCGTCGCGATAATGCTTATTGGGAATAACGTTAACGTTCGTTTACGTCGCCATTGCCTTCCAATACATCTTCCTGTTACATAGCTATTTGTCGAGTATGTTCAATACATATTCATGCAGCAAGTGACCTTGCAGAAGCCTAGCTTCGTGTGGCTGGATATTTGATGCATAATGCGTGATAACGTCCACCCGACTGTGATTTAACCCATGATCTTCCAAAATAAATGGCCGTTTCTTGCTCTCGCTCGCTTGCGTCCGTTTTACAGGATAAGAATCGTGTTCTTAAATTGAGGCCCGTCTGGAGTTCCTTTCGGCCTGCGTTACTTATTATCAAAGGTACTTGAATGATACCGGGCTTGCTCTTTGCGAACATAATTAGTTGGTCGAATATATTTCAAAGCATTCGAGCAGGGCCGGACTCGGATGACTCACCGTAAGTAAGCGAGTCCGAGAGTCGGCGCATACAGTCGAACTTCTGCTAATGCATACTCCTCGTGCTGCATAACCTCCCAAAATGCATAGACTTTAGCTTCCACCAAGTTGGTAGTTAGAAAATACCTATAAGATAATGCATAAAATTCATATTGCATAATGCATACAGTCAAACTTCTGCTAATGCATAGACTTCCGTGGAAAGATTTTGCATGCATTATGAGAGGTTATGCACTACGAGAAATGCACAAATTAGTGCGTAATCAAAACACTGGCTATAGGTGTTGTATAATAGGGAAAGGAGTAAGCACAATATGCGACTGAAACATAAGTTCTACGTGGCAAAAAAAAAAAAAAACTGATATCCGGTTGCTTCAAATTTGCCATCCTCTCGGTCTGTAGTTGCAACCCAAGTTTGCGAAGATGGCCGTGACAGCTCTATTATGGACTGGCACGCAGCACCTGGCAATATTAACGGTTTGCAGGGCCCATTAACCTCACCACCTCAGCCTCCACCATGTTGATGCGAGCTTGTTCTACAACTTTCTGGTCAATCCATTTTTCCTCCGTAGTCGAAAATGCACTGTCATGAAGACATGTGAGAATTCAAAATGTGTTTGTCAAATATTTCGTGCAGGCGAGACACCTCACATAATGCATATCCCCATTTAAATTACTGCATATAGGTATGCATTATGCATTATGAATTTTATGCATTATCTTATAGGTATTTTCTGACTACCGACTCGGTGGAAGCTGAAGTCTATGCATTTTGGGAGGTTATGCAGCATGAGGAGTATGCATTAGCAGAAGTTCGACTGTACCTGTATGCAGTCCTTTTAAAGGGGATATGCATTATGTGAGGTGTCTTACTTGCACGGAATTGGGTGTTTGACAGACACATTTTGCATTCTTGCATGTCTTCATGACAATGCATTTTCAACATAACCTCAGGAGCAGCTCAGCAAGAGCTTTTTTATCCAAAGCCAGTGTTTCAGCAGGCTCATAGTCATTTTTACAATTTTAGGTTGCAACTATAGGCCAAGCAGATGGCAAGCTTGAAGCAACCGCATATCAGGTATTTTTTCACTGCTAGAACTCTATCAGAAATCCACACAGTAATAATACTGCTGAAAAGTGTGGCATCACAGCGGATGTCCAAAATCATTCCCACACCCATAATTATAAGTTTCTAACAAACTCGTCTTTCATTTGTGTTTTGTGCTCACTCGGAGTCACTCCTTTCCCTAGTAATTCACGCCACTATAGCCTATGAATAAATTACGTACTAATTTGTGTATTTCTCGTACAGTGTAAGCAGTCAAAATACGGTAGCTCGGCAAGCTCCATGAAACTTTTTTTTCAGAGGTCGTAATATCCCGCATTCAACTCCTTTTTCCAATTACATATGCCTGAATACTATGTACCTTGTATCCTTGTTGCTAAGTTTTGATTCAGCCGAAGTTTAAAAAAATCAGCCTCCGAAAATTTGAAACATGCAATATACTGCCTTTTATGGAAGGTAAAAATATGACGTAATGTCGGTTATTGTTTTACAACAAGTCTGGATGGCAGCTTCAGCCTTTAGATGGCCTTGCGAACCTTCAGAACCTCAGGGATTTGACAATTGGACTTATATTACCTTACATCCCATCCAGATTCACAGCAATTTTTCAGAATAATTCCACGAAGGTGCCTCTCAAAAGTGTAGAAGGTCTTTTTTTTCTTTTTTTTTGTCCGAAAATTTGAAACAAAACTTGCTTAATCGGGAAAGTGCTTAAATTTGCGTTTCTCTCTTACTTATATTATGAAAATTAAAATCTCAGACCAAAATTCGTAAAATTGCGGCCCCTATAGAGGTGCCGCTTTTTGCCTGCTTACACTGTAGTGCATAACCTCTCGTAATGCATACAAAACCCTTCCACCGACCTCTATGCATTAGCAGAAGTTCGACTGTACATCCTCGTTAGCTTCCTGCAGCGACGATTAGAAACTGTCTGAAAGCTCATGCTGCCCTAGTCTGTCTACCATTTTCCCTTGCATTCCATTACTTGCATATAGACACCATGGCACCTGTCGCTTCCGCAATCACTTCTTTATCTCCGAATTTACCACAACCGAAAGTCACTATGAAATCTCTAAATAACGGGGTCTCAACGATTACGATGGCCCAGAAGAGGTTTGTGGTTGACCCGACTTATCCGACCGTGCAGGATGCGCCCGCACGCATAGAGTTCGCATTTGACCGGATGGAGGAAGCGCTCGCGGGTTTTGCGTCCCTGGACGACGAGGGTTGGAGAACGAGGACAACTTGATCATCTCGGCGAAGCACGACCGAAAGTCGGCACGGATGATCAAGTATACGCAGCGCATGAATCGTTGATACCCGGAAGTGAGTTGAGCGGCATCGACGTCCTTCTCAGCCATAGAAAGTTTGAAAGGCAGCGGGAAGCTCGTCATCGAATCCATACCTGGGCAGGCCTTGGTCCCAGGAGACAACTAAGAATATGGAAACAGTGACTATGATTCAGAAGAGTAGTTTGTAAGGCCATGTATGCCTGCTCGCTTACATACGTTACTGTACTAGGAGAGCGGCAACTGTATGCCTCGTTCCTTCCTCCCCCAATGATTCGAAGAGTTTGGCGACAAACGCAGAGAAAAACGACTGCTCCGTGCCAGATTACATTCCTTCCATAATATACTCCACTGCTTCTCGGTAGTATGCATGAACGACCGCCAGGTTTCTCAGCTATTCTGTCTCCACATCTCTCAAGCCCCGCTCCCCTGCCTAGCCTAGGTTTCAGCATCATTAAGTGCATTCTGGTGAAGAAGGTGCGTACAAAATAAACACAGTGCCGGGCTTCATGGATGAAAGGAGCAGGATAGGGTCACAGGTGGCTTGGCAAACGTTGATAGACAGGAAACGGTTTGCTGTACGCCGTCGCTTTGTAGCTGCTCTCGTAATTCGTAATTTAGCTATTGCAAGAACAAGTTGTACTGTATTTCAGCAAGGCCAAAGTACGGCCCTTAGCCAAATTTCGTCTTCATTCAGTGAACTTCATGCAGCCACAAACAAAATCAAGTTAAGTTCGGAAAACGGCACATCGGCATCTGGCTTCATGGCAAATTTGCCTTTTCGAGGTAAGGCACCAGCACCTCACATGCCGTGTCCGGAAACAGCTGCTTTTTGAACTCCGAAAGTACCGATAGGGTGAAGTGGCTCGCCGCTTGTGCATGTTCTAGTAGACTCCAACCACAAGCTCGTCCAAATGTCTGGCAGCGCACTTTCCTCAGACCCACTAGTGGATAATGGCATCACCGACGATGAGCATGAAGACCTGGATGCTATAACCTGGGACCTTAAGGGCATAGATAAAATCGATTCGAAGTCCCCCAGCTTGGCAGATCTGGCTACAGTACTCACCGCCGTCGTCCTCGGATCACAAGCTTTTCGGATCAAGCTGAACAAACACTACCTTAACAAGGACGAAGCAACGGCTCTACTCAGAAAGAACAAAACTATTGAGACGATGTTGCGAAAGATCATGTCAAATGGAAATGGCAACGGATCGTTCAAAGAACTACGTCGATTACGTAAGCTCTCTTGCCGCACCTCGTGACGGAACGAATAGTGATTATTTTTTTCAGGAATTTTGCAAGCTCCGGGATTCAGTCCTCCGAAAAAGGACGACGTCACGGCGGTGAATACAGGTTAGTAACTTGAAAACATTATTGTTATAAACCGATGTCAGTAACAAAATTTATAGAATTCCTTTCCCGTGCGTTCTACGACACAGGATACCGTGGAACAGCAGCGGACCTTTTTCTCAACTACGTCCTCCACAACGATGGACTTTTCCAGGAGCATAATGCATCCGGAGGGCCTCGCTATTATGGTAAATTCCTCAGTATAGTCCAAAGCTCTGGGACAGGAAAGTCAAGAATGGTGCATGAGGTAGGATGTCGTGTTTTCTTTCGAGTACACTCAACTAAAAAAAATCAAATCCTGAAAGCTGGGGAAGCAGGGGAAATGCATCCTCGTATACATGAATCTGGTAAAAAATGACCGGGCTTTTCCTAGTGGAGACACTATTCCGATTGAGCTCCTCCAACTTTCGACCACAAAGACAACTTCGGATTCTGAAGAAAGCCAGACAACTTCGGATTCTAAAGAAAGCAGTTTACTCAAGTCTCTAGATAGCAAATGCTATACCAAAGTGCAAAGAATCGAGGCGATTTATAGCTCATTTTTCGCAGCAATATTCGACACCTTCGCCTCAGAAGCCGCTATACTTCGGTCTGAATGTGCCAATAAGCTCGGAGAGTTTCCTCGAAAATGGTACGATAAATTTTCCGGACGTACGGCCAATGGAATGCGAAAGCAATTTTTCTCCTCGATGGAGAAGTTTTTTTGGAAGGTTCGCTGGATTGGTACTGGAAGATGTTCAGGAAAATCTGACAGATCTCTATTTTTTCCAGTCGCTCGAGGCTATCACGAAATCGCTTGACGAGAGAACCCTTAAACTACAGCGAAATACGAAGCTTGAAGAGCGAAGGACGATTGGACACGCCACAATGCTTGAGGCTTATGATGAAGCACGCAAGCAATTTCTGGCTGTCGACAATTTAAAGATGCCTATACTTATCGTCTTTGACGAGGCTGCCTGGCTTGCAAATCCGCCAGAGGGCCTGGAGAAAGAATCAATCAAACAATCCCATATTCTTTGTCGAATAATCAGTACTTTCTCTCACCACCATCCAACTCCTATTTGGTGCACTTTCATTTCTACAAATTCAAGAACAGGCGATTTTTCGGGATCTGCAAGAACTCGTGAGTTGTCTAGTACCCTTCGTTTTGTAGCCTTTTTCATTCACCCTTATACTGGGTATCCTGTAGAGACATCTGATCGGATAAGACTCGGAGGGGAGCTTTTGTTCCGCCCTTTCACAGAGCTCGGCTTACATCAACTCGCAAAGCCTCTAAAGGACATTGACTTGGGGCGGGTTTGGAAGTACGAAAATTTAGTCGGCTTCGGAAGACCTCTGTATGTGGATTGTCTATTTCCTCCAATACCCAGGAAAGCAATAGCTTATACTCTAATGACATAGATGGGCGGCTCAGAGCGCAGCAAAAACGGATAGCTTGACTGAACTGATTGAATTCGGGAAAACAAAGCTTACCAGAGGCCAGCTTGAAAGTGGAACAAATCAATGGCTAGCCGTTGTATCTCAACGCTTTTGTCTTGACCTCGTTTTTGCTCATCCTCAGACCGTAGCCTTCGAGGAGGAAGCTGTCGCGGGTTATATGCGATATTTAATCACGACAAGCGAGAATCGAGATCTCCTCTATACGGTGTACCCAACCGAGCCTGTTCTTTCCCAGAGTGCGGCTGAGCATTTATGGGGGCCTCAATGGCCCGATCCGCCTTTTGTGACTCCTATCAGATATCTGACGAAAAAGATCAATGGCGGAATGATCAACAAGGGCACTGTGGGCGAGCTCGCTGCGCGCTTGCTGCTCTTGATTGCGAAAGACATCTGCGCGCGGGAGTTAGAAGTGGGCGAGGACGAATTCAGATATTGTGGAAGCGTCCCCCTCGTCACATGGCTGAAGAGGTTGTTTGGCGACGATATTTTCTCGGGGAAGGAGGAGCCTGTGGAGGAACATTTTGGTAACACCGTTATCAACTTTTCTCATTGGGTAGGAATGGCAGAGAACATCGCCGATGAGGAAACTAATTCATATCCGTGCGTGAAGTCCTTTTACTACTCTATACTCTGGTTATATTGTTTCATTTGTTCAGAGACCCGGAATGGCTACAACGACTTTTTGTGACGACGGCTGCGATACAATGCTGCCATGGACAGCCGCTCATCGACAATGCCATTCCGGTATGGGATCCGGTCAAGGAGCGCTTCTTTTATGTCCTCATCCAAGTAAAAAACACTGTGGACCAGAACAAAGGCGCCCTTCACAATATTTCACATAACGCGGTTTTTGGCTTAGATGAAAAGAAACCATGCGTCATTATTCTTATGGATTTAGACGCGTCCAAATCAAAAAAAAACCCTAATGGGGTAGACGTGACGTTGAACGAAAGAGGAGAACCGCATTGCCTTCGGATTCATGCCAAAGGTTGTGGTGCACAGACGTACAAAGGCTTGAAGGACCACCCTTTTTTGTCTGATATGGAAGGCTTGCTGAAGGTTTCAGAGGAACCAACAGTTGAGGGTGACTTAAAGGTGATGAGGGACCGTGCGCGGATCTTCAACCGTCGCGATAATGCTTATTGGGAATAACGTTAACGTTCGTTTACGTCGCCATTGCCTTCCAATACATCTTCCTGTTACATAGCTATTTGTCGAGTATGTTCAATACATATTCATGCAGCAAGTGACCTTGCAGAAGCCTAGCTTCGTGTGGCTGGATATTTGATGCATAATGCGTGATAACGTCCACCCGACTGTGATTTAACACATGATCTTCCAAAATAAATGGATACCCGTTTCTTGCTCTCGCTCGCTTGCGTCCGTTTTACAGGATAAGAATCGTGTTCTTAAATTGAGGCCCGTCTGGAGTTCCTTTCGGCCTGCGTTACTTATTATCAAAGGTACTTGAATGGTACCGGGCTTGCTCTTTGCGAACACAATTAGCTGGTCGAATATATTTCAAAGCATTCGAGCGGGATCGAGCAGAACCGGACTCGGATGACTCACCGTAAGTAAGCGAGTCCGAGAGTCGGCGCATACATCCTCGTTAGCTTCCTGCAGCGACGACTAGAAACTGTCTGAAAGCTCTACATGCTGCCCTAGTTTGTCTACTTTTTTTTTCTCCCTTGCATTCCATTACTTGCATATAGACACCATGGCACCCGTCGCTTCCGCAATCACTTCTCTATCTTCGAATTTACCACAACCGAAAGTCACTATGAAATCCCAAAATAACGGGGTCTCAACGACTACGGCGGCGCAGAAGAGGCTTGTGGACGACCCGACTTATCCGACCGTGCAGGATGCACCCGCCCGCACAGAGTTCGCATTTGACCCGGTGGAGGACGCACTCGCGGCCTTTGCGCGCGGCGAGTTCCTAGTCGTCATGGACGACGAAGGCCGGGAGAATGAGGGCGACTTGATCATCTCGGCGAGCCATAGCACGACCGAGAAGTTGGCATGGATGATCAAGTATACGAGGTGCGTGAAACGTTGATACCGCACGTCAGATTGAACCTAACTCAAAGTGACTGTGCGCAGTGGCTACATCTGCATCGCATTGCCGGCCGAACGGCTGGAGGAACTCGACATCGGAATGATGGTGTCCGATAACCAGGATAGGAACAAGACGGCGTACACCGTCACCGTCGACTACAGACACGGTGCGCGAGTTGTGGCTCCCCTTTTCTCCGACATTAAATGCTAACTGGCCTCTGCATCCCCTGCGTGCAGGCACCACGACAGGTATCTCCGCACACGACCGCGCGCTGACGATCCGCAGCCTCATCTCGCCGAGCGCGTCGTCAGCGGACTTTTCGCGGCCGGGGCACATGGTGCCTCTGCGCGCGCGGCCGGGGGGCGTGCTCGAGCGGACGGGGCACACGGAGGCGGGGGTGGACCTGTGCCGGCTGACGGGGCAAGCGCCAGGCGGTGTGCTGTGCGAGCTTGTGAACGACGATGCGGAGGGCTCGATGGCGCGCCGGGACGACTGTCGCGCATTTGCGGACCGCTGGGGTCTGAAAATGATTAGCGTGGAGATGCTTGCGGAATGGCGGCGGAGGCATGGCTTGTAGAAATACAGGAGAGTGTATAATAAATTATGTTGTAGTAATGTATACTTCCCGTCTCTGAGCTGGTATTGGACGGCAAGGATAACCGCATACAGGCAGCGAGCTGCGACTGGCCGTGTATTTCCGGACTGGCTAAATATAAGTCAGCTACCATACGCTACCGTATGATGGCCTCCAGACCCAACTGTCCTCGTTGCTAGCCTGCGTGCATATCGCCTCTAACCCTGTCCCCCTACCCTGCCTCCCGTCCCTATATCTACCCCCTACATACTTTTTTCAATCTCTCACAGACGCCGCCATGTTCCCCCCAAGCAACCCCTCCTCGCGCCCCCCGTCGCAGCCGCCCTCGCGCCCGCGCACCCCGCTCGAGCACTTCAGGGACATGGTGAGTGGCGCGAAAGTTGCGGTGAGTCGGGCATTATTCGTGTACATGCATCGCGGATGCATGCGCGCGCCTGTGGCCGCCGGCGCGCGTCTCGGCGCGAGCGCTGCTGCAGATGAATGGGCCCGGCCGCCGAGCGGACGCACTTGCTCTGACGCCCGTCCTGATGCTCGCGAGTCGGGAGTCGCTGATGCCGTCTTGTGTTTGCTAGGTCCACGACACCATACACCGTATCAAGCACGAAAAGGAGTCAGAGGCGCACAGGGTGAGTTCTTTCTTTCCCTGCATTCCCCTGCCATGTCCTTAAATACTGCGTCCACAAGATCTTCCGTTCAGCCGCGGGCCACAAGCCGCAGGGCATCCTCCCGCAGACCGTCAATCCGGAAGAAGAGACCGTGCCGGGTATCGAGCACCCGGGCTCGACCGGCGTCATCTACTGCTCCGACCGCGCGATGGCGAACGGATTCAGCTACGCGTTCGTATATTCATCCTGACCCCTATCAGATTCAATGGAATAATAACATTATGTAACATTAAGCTTGAGCCACGAGTGGGCAAATCTCGGCCAGGGTGCGCCGGAGGTCGGCGAGCTCCCGGGCGCGCCGCCCCGGCCGTCGACTGTGGAACTCCCTCTTGACGTGCGTATTTTTTCATATCTCTTTTTTTAATTCTTTTTCTGGCAGTATTTCTGATGCAACTTGTCATGATAGAGCCTCGAATACGCCCCGACAACGGGTGTGACAGGTACGCGACGTCTGACCTACTCAATTTGCCATTACTCAGATGTTGACGACTGTATCCGCAACGTAGAATTGCGCGAGGCGGTCGCAAAGTTGTACAATGACAATTATCGCAAAGGCATGGCAAGCCAGTACACGCACGAGAACGTGTGCATCGTCCCTGGCGGCCGCTCGGGCCTTTCCCGCATCGCTGCGGTCATCTCTAATGTCTACTGCGTGCGTCTAGTGCTTTCGTGTCAACTAATGCGTTGTATATTCACAATATTCTGCGATGTCGACAGTCGTACCAAATCCCAGACTACACTGCATACGATCAGGTCCTCGGCGCCTTCAGGCGTCTGGTCCCAATTCCTACTGCGTGAGCCTTCTGTTAGAAAAATCAATGTCAATGCAATTTTCTAATGCGTGTTCACCAGACTTGACCCCGAAGTGCGTTTCACAGCACAGCGTCCTGATTGATTATTAAATACCTCTTGCAGGACAAATACCGCCTCAACATCGAGCAGACCAAGGTATGTTATTACGTTCAAGCGGTTACCCCGAAACCATTCTTATCCGTACCTTATTTTTCTTCCTTGATAGAAAGACATCCGCTCGCAAGGTCTGTCTGTTATCCTCGCATCGAACCCGCGCAACCCCACGGGACAGGTCATCAAGTGAGTGCAAGCTAATTACTCGCGGTGTCTGCGTTTTGCTTGATCAGCTGTTGATATATACTTTTTGTTCAGGGGCAAGGATTTGAAAAGCCTGGTCGCGCTGAGCAGGGAGTCGACGACGCTCATTCTTGACGAGGTGAATAACGATTACTTCTTACTTTCATACGATGGTATACTCAGACATTCTGGTTTGAAGTTCTACTCTTGGTACATCTATCCTGAGGAAGGCGAGGAATACGGGAAGTCGGTCTCGTCGGCTTCTTATATCCAGGGTACGTGTTTTATCTCGCTCTTGAGCAAGTCATCAGGTTGCTTATTTTCCGGTCATTACAGATGTGAACACGGTGAGAGCAATCCTTGTCACCTGGGTAACTTGGTCTAGAAACTTAATGTCTGCTATAGGACTCTGTGGTCATCGTCAATGGTCTGACAAAGGTGCGGGGTGTCGATGCTTAAAGTGAGATCTAAACAGGATGTTTACGTTTCAACAGAACTGGCGTCTGCCTGGCTGGCGTGTATGCTGGGTTCTCGGACCCAAGAACCTCATAACTGCCCTTTCACAGTCTGGTGGGCAGGTTCATTTCAAATTGGTCTGAGGCAAAAAGTCTGATGGTTTTCTGTGCTCGTTAGGCTCCTTCCTGGACGGTGGCGCGAACCATCCGTAAGGTCCCCACAGACCGTATTTTTCTCTTAAATCTGAACTCTCGTGACAGCCTCCAGCTTGCTGCTATCCCTCTTCTTGACCCCGAGCGCGTCCAGCAAGAGAAGGTAGCTCCCCCCTCCTTGTTGATTGACTGGTGTCCTGACCGCTTTGCTCTTCCCTATTTTAGATTGCTCTGCAGAAGCACTTCAAGATGAAGCGCGACCACGTCCTGAAGCGGCTCACCAAGCTTGGGCTGAAGGTCGACGTCCCGCCGACCAGCACATTCTACATCTGGCTCAACCTCGAGCGTCTGCCGCCCCCGCTGAACAACGGACTCGTGCGTAGCCGTCATCTATTTTCCGTTTCCACTTTTTTTCTTTTCTTTCTTTCTTGGAAGACTGGCTCATTTCGCATCGTCTCTAGACGTTCTTCGAGGAGCTCCTCAAGGAGAAGACGATCGTCATCCCCGGTATCTTCTTCGACATCAACCCGTCGCATCGCCGCAACCTCTTCAACTCGCCCTGCCACAGCTTCGTGCGGCTCTCGTTCGGGCCGCCCCTCGCGGACCTCGACAAGGGTACGCATTCCGTGGAATGAATATATCGAACTTAAATTGAGAGTTGTTCCCCTTCTATAGGTGTCGACGCAATCGAGCGTGTCCTCAAGCGCGCGAAGAAGGAGGGCATGAAGGTCTTCGGGCACAACTACAAGAAAAGCCTCGAGGAAAATGTCCTCGAAGAGGCCCAGCCGCACTGAGGATCCCGAGATCTGGAGTCAGTTAATCGAACCTCGCCGGAAAAGAAGTCGATGGTTTGCGTGCAATGAACGCTGGGAGTGTAGGTTTTAATTTTGGTGCCGATGCCAGACTGTTATCACAGAACGACTCAAAAGACCGTGTATAAATTTGTACCATACGATGGAAAATGTTCCGAGCTTGCAAATTCGGTGAAAAAAGCTGGGGCCCGCAGATTAAGGTTCAAATCAGCCATGAAAACGATTTATACGTGTAGACGGGAGAACACATGAACAAAATCTGCTGTACAACCTCAGGAATTATCAGCTTTGCATTGTGTCAAAGGGCGCGAACGCTTGTTTGAAGGCCTGTGCATCTGCGCGTTCCTCCGCTTCTGTTTGCGCACACGCCTTCCAGTCGAGCCGTTCCGGCACTCCGAGGATTTTGCAGAGAACCTGTCTGCGAAACAAGCCAAGGTTTAGTCGAAGAGTATATCTGCCTACAGTTAGGCCGACTCACCGCCCGAACTGGATGCTGAACGGCACCTCCTGCTTGATCAAATGCACCAGTTTACGGCCGTCCGGCAGGTCCACGCGGAAGTAGTTCCCCCGCCCGCCCGCACACGCTTCGAGCGCCGCGTCCGGGTCGTCCTCGAACGCGACGCCCATGAGCCCGCCCTCGCTCACGAACGCGGCCTCGATGCGGCCCGCCAGGCGCGTGGGCACGGGCACGACCTGCACGTGCGCGTGCCCGCCGCGCCCGCTCAGAATGCCGACCTCGAACACGAGCGCGCCGCATCCGTGCCGCGCGTACAGCGCGCGCAGCGCGGACTTGTGCTGCTCCATCTCCGCGACGATGGGCACCGCGAGGTCCGCGGGCATCGCGCCGAGCGTCGGGTAGTGCGTGATGGGCACGATGAGCACGTGCCCCCCGCCCGGCACCTTCGAGACGGCAGTGTTGGCGGCGTCGCCGGTGGGGATGATTTGGCCCTTTGGGAGAGTGACGTAGCACTCTGAGCCGATGGAGACGAGCAGGTGTTTACTGTACGAAACATGAGCTTCGTGATCCTAAAGGCGTCTATGAAACAATAACACATACGCAACACTCGGATTCGACAGACAAAACCAACATTCGTCCGCTGAAAAGGTATGGGTTCGAGCCACATGAGGAAAAAGAGGAGAAAAGTTTTCGGCTCACGTCCGATTTCCCTAGGAGGACCTCGGTTTCGTCCTCTTGGCTCGCGCCTGCCTTGAGAGGCCACAGGACAGTCCTGGATCAAGTGGTTCTCGCTCGCACAGGCTCGACAAACATAGCCTTGCGGCGGCCTTCGCCCACCGGAGTCGCCAGTCGCGTTTTTTTCGGGACAGTCACGAATGAGATGCCCAGGCTGTACATACAATGTCAGTGAGTCAGTCGAATGCCGATGCAAACTGACATACATACATTGTTGCAAATTTTACAGATATACCCTTCCGGCGGCTTACCGCGCTCTGGACAGTCTGAGATAAAGTGCTGCAAGACCTACTTAGTTCAATCGAAGAGTAAGCAAGTACTTTTTGTACCTCCGTCGATTCACATCTGCGGCACTTGTATCCAGGAGGCGGTTTTCCGGTCTCTCCTTTTTCTTTTTTAAGTGTGTTAGCTTAAAATATATCTTAACTAACTATAATTATTCACCATATCGAGGTCTCTTCGCTGCAGGCTGTTGTATCGCCCCGAAGATGAAGTTTTCGACTTCAGCCATGTCCACTGGACGTTTAGCGGAAGACGATCCAGAGAAATTAGCAGAAGTAAAAGGATTCGCAGTGGAATTGGCGGGCTTTATCTGCGCTGGCGCCGCAGAAGATGAAGGAGCGATCGAGAACGCGTAGAACCACTGAAAAGGGAGCGATATTAGGGGTAGAGTTTGAAAGGAAGAAAAATAAGTTATTCTCGCCCTAGGCTTTTTTGCTGTCCCATGGTCCCCACCAAAGGCACCGAGACTGACGAACCGCGTAACGCGACCGTCTTCGTCAGCCCAAGAAAATGGCTCTCTTTCCCAAAATTGCGGAGGGCTCCCCGCGCCTGTAGAGAAGTGATACTTCGGTTTTGCCTGCGTCATGATATCGTCGATCGCAGGGACGGCGTGATTCGCCTCGAAAGCGCTCGGCGCAGAATTCGAAAAGCGGGTGACAGATGCTGGCCAGGCCTGACTAATAAGTATATCGACGAGGTGCGAGGAGACGGGCGAGTTCATGAGCGCGGCGAGGGAGGACTTGGTATTTGAGGACGTGGAGGAAGAAGCCGTAGTGACGTTAGATAGGAGCTTTTCAACCGTTTGGGAAGAAAAGTATGGGTCCGAGAACCCCTTCAGAACAAAAGTGAGAGGTGTCCTTAAATCTGCTCATATGAGAACAAAAACAAAGAAACTTACTAGTGGTGATTCCGTCGAGACGTATACTTGCTCATCATACAATCCTCCGAGGCAAGCTATGCGAAGGCCATGGGAGGTGGTAAGGAGACCTGATTTACCTGCAGCATCGCGTTTAGCACGTTTTTGTTACAAGAACATAATTTGCTCACTTAGCAGGAACAAATTTCTACATATCTCGCTTCCAGATTCTGAGAACTTTTGGATCACGGATTGAGGGATAGGGTGGTCTCCTTGCATGACATAGCAGGGGATGGGAACTAGTAGGTTAATTGCGTGTCATGTTAGTTCAATTGTGCAACTCGTGAAGCGGCATTCATTTCTGTTTGCTGAGCTGACCTTCAATCTCGCCTTTCAGAAGTTCATCGACCTCCTTCGACGCGTCCTTGCCCTCTGGAGGTCCGAAGAAGTCGCCAACGCATAGGACGAGCTCGAACTTGCCGTGTTTCGCGTCGATAGCCTTGACTTTTGCGAAGAGCTCTCGGATGGAGCCCACGGCAGGTCCAACGGTCAGCCTAAATACCAGATAATTTGTTTGTTTATTTATTTATTTAAAAACAAAATAGGAATATGCATGCTCACACTTTGAGAGGCGTTGTCGCCGTAGTTGAGGGCGCCATGGTCGAAGCAGTAAGACGTGGTTGTCTATTTTTAGATACGATCAACGCGCTTCTAGAGCTACTCGGACGTGCTACTTCGTGTCAAGTTGATCCCGACGAGCACGAACACGAGGGCGACGACAACGACAGCAATAACAACATATAATCATTGCCGTTGCTGCATGTCGTCAATAAGCTCTGTACTTCGCACTCTATTCTACCCATTGTCCTTTTCTTTCGGCATCATCAACCGCCTCGTCCATTACTTTTCCTCATGGCTACCGTCCTCTAGGCGCCACCTTGCGACAGATCCCGCCAGCGTCGCTGACCGCTGGGTACGCGAGCTCGAGGAGGAGACTGGCGCAGTCAGGGAAAGCCGTCTCGCCAACGACACCACGACGGGCTCCGCGAGCGGCGCGGATGCACAGGCGGGGCCGGGCCCAAGCACGCTCAATCGTCGCACCGAGAGTGCGCGCGCCTACCGCAAACAGATCCCCGAGTTCTATCTCGGTAGTTATGAAGCTGCGTTGTCCGAAGCGCAGAAAGAGGCGCGACCGCTGTGTGTTGTTATCGTCACTGAGGAGCACGACGATGTGCCAGACTTCAAGAGGTGCGTGGCATATTATTCTCGTGCGCTTTGCAGCGGTCGCACCTGACATTTACATGCATAGAACAACCCTTGTTGATCCAGAGTTTAACCAAATACTAAAAAGCAATAATTTTCTCGTCTGGGGAGGTGACGTCCGAGATTACGAGGCTTCACAAGGTAGGCACGAATGCATGTGTATTTTCCTAAGTCGAGAGGCCACACTCACGTGTATTCAGCCGCTCAGAAATTAGGCGCAACAACCTACCCCTTCGTTGCCTTCGTCGGGCTTCAACCCCGAAGCGGTTCCCGCGGTTCGACCAGTTCTCCCGTTCTCACTGTTCTCTCTCGCCACCAAGGTCCCTCTACGCCAGCGGATGCTGGCACATCTCTCTCAAGCCTCGGTCCGACCTCTGCACGCGCTCTTTGTGAACACCTCACGTCCTCGCTTCTCCCGCGTGTTTCGCCCTTCCTTGGCCGTCTGCGCAGCGCGCACGTAGAACGTCTCACGCAGCGGCGCCTGCGCGAGGAACAGGACGAAGCATTTGCGCGCGCCGCGCAGGCCGATCGTGAGCGTCTTGCGGCAAAGCTCGCGGAGGAGCGCCGCGCGCATGAGGAAATTGAGATGCAGGAGCTACGGCGCTCTGAGGAAGAGGCAGCGAGGCAGAAGGCGCGCGAGGAGCGGGAGACGAAGGAGGCAAATAGGCTGCATTGGTATCGTTATGCGCGTAGGTGCCTGCTACCATCTGCAATAACACCTAGCAAAGACACCGTCCGAATCGGCGTACGCTTGCCTGGTGGACAACTGCAGATCCGGCATTTCTCACCAGCTGATTCCGTTACATCTCTATACATCTTCGTCGCGACTCAGCTTATCCCCAAAGACTTACCTTCATCTGAAGACCCAAGCTCGCCACCATCAGGTTTTCTGGCAGGCGAGGCGGGCGTCTCGGAGAAAAACTGGTCGTTCAAGCTCGCACTCGCGTATCCACGCCGGGAGGTGCGCTGGGCGGCGTCGACGTCTCTCTCGGCCATAGAAGGCTTAAAAGGCGGCGGACAGCTCGTCATCGAGTCTATACCTGGGCAGGCCTTGGTTCCAGGAGATAATGAGCACAACCAAGGAAATGGAGACAGTGACTATGATTCGGAAGAGTAGTTTGTAGCCGCCTGTAGCCGCCTGTTGGCTTACATACACTTGTTATGTCCCGGAAACAGCCGCTTTTTTGAACTCCGAAAATACCGATAGGGCGAAGTGGCTTGTGCATGACGCTTGTTCACGTCCAAATGTCTGACAGCGCACTTTCCTTAGATGAGCACTCACTAGTGGATAATGGCATCACCGACGATGAGCATAAAGACATGGATGATACCACCTGGTGCTCCATCGGCCTGCACGAAATCGATTTGAAGTCCCCGAGCTTGGCAGATCTTGCTACAGTAATCGCCCTCGTCGTCAATGAATCTCCAACTTCACGGATCAAGCTGAATAAACTCTACCGTAATAAGGACAAAGCAACGGCTCTACTCAAAAAGAACAAAACCATTGAGACGATGTTGCGAAAGATCATGTCAAATGGAAATGACAAAGGATCGTTCAAAGAAATACGTCAATTGCGTGGGTCTCTTGCCACGCCTCGAGCTTGGACGGAATGAATAATTAAAAAATTCAGGGATTCTGCAAGATCAAAGGCAAAACCTCCCAAAATATGAACTCTTGGGCAGAGGCAAGTTGCTTCAATAGATACACGTAATAAGTAAAAACCCATGTCGCTCACAATTTGGAAAGGATCGCGTGCATTTTACGAGACTACATACCGTGGAACGGCGGCGGACCTTTTCCTCGACTATCTCTTCCACAACGATGAGCTTTTCGAGCAGCGTGAAAACCGCGGCGGGCTTCACTATTATGCCAAAGTCCTCAGTATAGTCCAAAGCTCTGGGACAGGAAAGTCCAGAATGGTGCATGAGGTAGGATGTCGTATTTTCTTTCGAGTACACTCAACTAAAAAAAAAAATCAAATCCTGAAAGCTGGGGAAGCAGGGGAAATGCATCCTCGTATACATGAATCTGGGAGAAAATGACTTCACTTTTCCTCGTGGAAACATTATTCCGATTGAGCTCCTCCGTCTCTCGACCACAAATGTAACTTCGGATCCTGCTGAAAACCGTCTACTCGAGTCTCTAGGTAGCCGCTGCTATACCAAAGTGCAAAGAATCGAGGCGATTTATAGTTCATTTTTCGCAGCGATATTCCGCACCTTCGCCTCAGAAGCCGCTCAACTCCGATTTGAATATGCCAATAAACTCGAAGAATTTCCTCGAGAATGGTACAATAGATTTTTCGGACCTGCAGCCAATGGAGTGCGGTTTTTCAGATTGATGGAGAAGTTCTTTTGGGAGGTTCGCTGGTTCAATACTGGAAAATGTTCAGGAGAATCTGACTGATCTCCATCTTCTTCCAGTCGCTCGAGTCTATCACGAAATCCCTAGACGTCGGCTATCTTAGACATCTGGAGAACAAGAAGGATGAAGATCGAAGAACAATTGGACACGCCACAATGCTTAATGCTTATAATAAAACATGCGATGAACTTCGGACTATTGGTTTAAAGGCGCCTTTACTGATCGTCTTTGACGAGGCTGCTTGGCTTGCAAACTTTCCAAAGGGTCTGGAGCACTACTCAATCAAACAATCCCATATTCTTTGTCGAGTAATCAGTACTTTCTCTCACCACATTGAATCTCCTGTTTGGTGCATTTTTGTTTCTACAAACTCAAGAACAGGCGATTTCTCGGAACTTGCGAGGACTCGTGGGACGTATCGTGAGTTGTCTAGTACCCTTCCTTTTAAGTCCTTTTCCATTCACCGTTATACTGGTTGTCCTGTAGACTCATCTGATCGGATAAGACTCGGAGGGGAGCTTTTGTTCCGTCCTTTCACAGAGCTCGGCTTACATCAACTCGCAAAGCCTCTAAAGGACATTGACTTGGGGCAGGTTTGGAAGTACGAAAATTTAGTCGGCTTCGGAAGACCTTTGTATGTGGATTGTCTATCCCTTCCGATACCCAGGAAAGCAATAGCTTATATTCTAATGACATAGGTGGGCGGCTCAGATCGCAGAAAAGCGTGATAGCGTGTACGAATTGACCGAACTCAGGCAGTCGAAGCTTGTCAAGGGACGATTTAAAGAGAAAGACGATCAATGGCTAGCCGTTATGTCCCAACGCTTTTGTCTTGACCTCGTTTCCGGCCATCTTCTGACTGTTGCCTTCGAAGAGGAGGCTGTCGCAGGCTATATGCGATATTTGACTACGACAAGCGAGAAAGGAGATATCCTCAACACGGCGTACCCAAGCGAGCCTGTTCTTTCTCAGAGCGCGGCGGAGCATTTATGGGAGTATGGGTCTATTAATCCTTTTGTGACTCCTATCCTTGCTTTGTCAGTGAAGATTAATGAAGGAGTGATCAACAAGATCACTGTGGGCGAGCTTGTTGCGCGCTTGCTGCTCTTGATTGCGAAAGACATCTGCGCGCGGGAGTTAGAAGTGGGCAAGGACGAATTCAGATATTGTGGAAGCGTCCGCCTCGTCACATGGCTGAAGAGGTTGTTTGGCGACGATATTTTCTCGGGGAAGGAGGAGTCTGTGGAGGAACATTTTGGTAACACCGTTATCAACTTTTCTCATTGGGTAGGAATGGCAGAGAACATCGCCGATGAGGAAACTAATTCATATCCGTGCGTGAAGTCCTTTTACTACTCTATACTCTGGTTATATTGTTTTATTGTTCAGACACCCGGAGTGGCTACAACGCCTTTTTGTGACGACGGCTGCGATAAAATGCTGCCATGGGCAGCCGCTCATCGACAATCTCATCCCGACGTTTGACCCAGTCAAGATGGACTTCTCGAGTGTCCTCATTCAAGTAAAACACTCTTTGACTTTGAACAAAGAGCCGTTTGAGAAGATTTCATCCGAAGCGGTTGGCTTAAATCCAGAGAAACCATGTGTCATCATCCTTATGGACTTAGATGCGTCCAATTCTCCGGGAAGCCAAGATGGGATAGACGTGACGTTGAACGAAAGAGGAGAACCGCCTTGCCTTCGGATTCACGCTAAAGGTTGTGATGCAGAGACGTACAAAGGCTTGAAGGACTACACAGTCTCATCTTACATGAAAATCTTGCTGAAGTTACGAGAGGAACCAGCAATTGAGGGTGGCTTAAAGGCGATGAGGGACCGTGCGCGGATTTTCGACCGTCGAGCCAATGTTCATTGGGAATAATGTTAACGTTCGTTTACATCGTCGCTGCTTTCCAATACACCTTCCTGTTACATAGCTATTTGTCGAATAGGTTAAAGACATATTCATGCAACAAGCGTTCTTGCAGAAGCCTGGCTTCGTGTGGCTGGACCTTTTGATAATGCGTATCAACATCCACCGCTGCGATCAATATCCCGTCCGCGTGATTTACAAAATCATTGGATACTCCCTTCTCGGAGTCATTCGGTTGAGTCCGCATTACTGGGTAAGAAGCCCGCGCACGAAGGTTTCATAATTGATACGGCCGTCGCTACAGAAACAAACAAAAGTGATCAATTATGGGGACCAAATGCAAGACAGACGGAGCGATAAAGAGGAAAGACGTACGCCCCAACGTTCACACCTTTGAGTACCTCATCGACCTCGTCCTCCGTCATCTTCTCGCCCAGCTGCGTCAGCATGTAGCGCATCTCTCCGACGCCGATATAGCCGTTTTCCTCCTTGTCGAACACCTGAAAGCTGCGAATGAACTCATCTGCGAAAGCGAAGTGTTCGGACGGGACCGTCAATGAAATTCGTATCTTAACATCGAAATACGAAGAGCGCACCGGCCGTCCCTGCCGGCTTGAACCCATCTGGCCTGTTGAGAATTGCGAGGAAAGTCTTGTAGTCGACTGATCCCATTCATTGCCATGGTCCAAAAATGCGGTTTCCGGGGCATCGAAGGTTCGAGTAGCGTGTTCGAAGTCAGCGCTTCACTCTGTCTGGCACGTCGAGCACGCACCATCCCTCGGGGCCGTGGAGACGATCTCCGCGATCTGTGCCTCCGTCGGATTCTGTCCGAGCGCGCGTAGAAGGTTGCCGAGCGTCTCGCGCGGGACCGCGCCAGTCCCCCTCTTGTCGTACAGCGCAAACGCCTCCTTGTATTCTGTGCGTCGCGCAGAGAAACGGAAGAGATGGGTGGGTTCAGATCACTGCAGATTAACGGCGCGCTCGCGGTTTGCACGCGCGGCGCGGTTGGTCGAAGAATGCGCGTCTCACCTGCGTTATCGCTCTGTATGCACACTTGTCAGTATCTCTCTTTCGAATTACCAGCAAGAAATTCTGCACGCTCACCATGGCCGGGCTGTATGCTCGCAAGTATTGGAAAACAGGAGATGGGAGAAAGGAGAAATAATGGTGACCGGCGACAGGGGGCCAAAGCCGAAATGCAACCGTGACTGCAAATCGCGTCTCGAGTGTCACGTCACGGGTGCGTGTTCCACTCAAGTCTTCTAGACGAGGAGCTCGAGCTAGCGGATGAGGCGAAAATCATTGAATTTTAATAGGCCCGTACAATATGGTAAAGCTATCAGCTTTTTTCTCAGCTCCGAAACAAGGGACCGTACTTGTGAAAATAAAAGCATTTTTCTCGCTCAAACGTGATTTCCTCCATCTCCGTGGTGACTTCAAACTTCCGACGGTGTTCATACGGAGTTTCCGGAAAATATGACACCTCGACTCATCAACTCACTCTCACCTGACCAATGCATATATCTGACTCGAGAACAGGTCAAAACTACTCGTCGCAAAACATGTGACTGCATCAGTGGCCCCTCAAGACCCAAAAGAAAGACAAAGAACAAAGACATCACTAAAGGATACAGTAGTATGTGAGACAGCCGAGAACTTCGGAAGGGGTCTACAACGCGCAAGGGTCCAGGAATGAAGAATTGAGGACGTGTAACACTAATCCATTGAGACGAAAGGCAGGGGGTGAGGGGTAAGGCCCGAAAAGAACAATAGGAAAAAGAGACGAAACTAGTTTGGATACAGTAGCAGTGTCGTTATCAATAGTTAATATGTTAAAAATCGGAAGTGCGATGGAATAAATAGGGGGCTTTAGTGTCATTGCCGCCAGAGTGAACTGCAAAGAAGGAACGTGAGGTAGAACGTGCTGTATTTGAGAAGTCAAGCCAGAGTGGGGAAAAGTATGAAACAATCGAACGACAAGCTCAGATACCGAACATCTGGTAGTCGTAAAGAACGGCGGAGCCCCAGAAGCTGGGATCGCAAGCACCGACTGTCGCCTCGCCACTCGTACCGAGTAAAATCGCATTGGTAGTGCTGCCAGACACGGCTTTCCAGTTCGCGTAGCCAGCTGTATTCGGGTTGCCGCCGCTCAGGAACGCCCTGTAGCGCGCCTGTATCTGCTTGATGAGGCTCGACTGCGCGCTGGACGGAGAAGTCGCGGTTCCGAACACGATTTCGATATCATCCTCGTGGCACACCGTGTCGCTCTCTGTGCAGAAGGGGATGTCCGCGTTGTCCGGGTACGTCGTGCCGACGGTGTACTCCGCGACGTACACCTTCCCGCCCGCGGAGGCCCAGTTTCGCGCGAACGTCCACGACGGGCATCGCCATAGTTGGTCGGTACCGAGGCTCTGGAGCTGTGTGCGCGCGTCGAACGAAGATACGTTCGCGGCGTCGTTGGCGGGGACCGCGTAGTGCGCCGAGTTGACGACCCTAGACGTGCGAGTCGCGCCGAGGGACGCGTTGACGAGGCTCGGCCAGTCACTTTCGGAAACCGGATCCGTGTATGTGCTGTAAATCGTCGGACCGGCCTCGTTCTGGACGGTGGAAACGAGGATGGTCTTGGACTGGCCGGGGAACGGGGCTGTGGTATCGAGCGGAGAGGTGATGAAAGACCTGTCCATTACGGGGCGCATGGGCTCGAAGGCGCCGGTGGATGCATCCAGTGAGTTTGCAGTACCGAAGACCGTGAGGGAGGCGTTAAGTACGTCATCAGTGGACAGTTTGTCCAAGCAAGTCGTGTCGCTCGTTTGGCAAGGAAGTTGAGAATTGAGAAAGTTATTGAGCGTTTGGAAAGTCCCAGCCGAAAGAAAGCCGTAGTCCTAATAAAAACTAGTTAGCTTAATTTTGTTTTGACGAGAAACGAAATGCTTTGCATACCATCGGATCGGAATGTAAGCTCGCGCTCCTGAATAAGCTAGACGCACTCGGGGTAGCTAGCAGTGCACGAACCATGGTAGCACCGCTACTTTGACCCGCGATTGTCACTTTGCTCGTGTCACCATTGAAGCTGGGCAGGACTTTCTTCAGGAATTGAAGCGCGGTTACCATGTCCTTGACGGCGAGATTACTTTCCCCACTAGGCGAGAGAAACCCGAATGCACCCAAGCGGTACTGGACGACAGCGATGATGGATCCAGTCGCTTGAGCAAGAGCAGAGCCGTCAAGACCAGGTCCTGTCGCAGAGCCGACGATGAATGAGCCACCATGAATCCTATAGAAGAAACCCAAAAGAAGCTCAGTGATCGGCATTCCCAAATGAAGAAGTCGGCGTCACATGACTAACGACGCGACCTACCACATCAGAGAGGGCACTTTGCCGAGTGCTGCAGCATCGGGAACATACAGGATCATCGACAGACAGTCCTCGTCCGTGCCAGCACTGTTCTCCGCACTGGCAGGCTGTGGGCACGCGAGTGGCAGGGTAGACGGGTCCGTCGCGTTGTTTCTACGCAATAGCAACCGGACAGTGTCAACAGACGCGAACACATACATGACAATAGAAATGGCACTCACGGGAGCTCCCACTTGGTTGCCATCACCGAGGCTTCCCACCTCTTCGCAGATGCATACCGTACCGCGAACCGTCCAACTGTCGAGGTATCTACCACGCCAGATGCCGATCCCAGCGGGGTGGAGATCGAAAATGAACTCGACGGCGCTTTCGAGGGACAGAAGAGATTCAGAGGCTTGGCCGAGCAAAGAGGAGAGAGCCAGCCTGCGACACTGCGGCGGTGCATACCTGGCGCTGCGGGTACTGGCGTGGCGCCGAGCTGAATCGGGACAGCAAGCAGAAGCAGCGGGAGGAGCGCAGCGAGGACCATGGCGGTGGGCGGGAGAGAGAGGACCGCTGCTGCAAACTGTGAGACTGGTTGCCTCTATGGCGGGGTTTAAGTAGTTGGTCGGAAACTGAGACAGCTCGACCCAGCGAGCCGGGTGGAATAATAGGGACCTGAGGGCCTGACCATGTCTTCTCCGAAATTTGAGAGAAGATCATAGACACTGCAGACGCCTCTCGTTGCCGTCTCCGGCTAGACCAGTTTCGGACATCTTTGTACTCCCGCCTTTCCTCCCTCTCCTCCCTTTCTCCTATTGTACTCTCCGTGCGAATTTGTCCATATGCTCGCTCGATAGGTACGCTTTCGCTTCTGATCTAAAAATTGTATCTTCTCCTGGATATCGCAAGTATTTTGGATTTTGGATTGGCAGGCACGCCTGGGCAGCCGATCTGAGTGAGTGATTCACGCTCGCGTAGCAGCCACTCTTCGGAGGATCCGCGGCGGCACCGAACCATCGACAATAGGCCTCAGCAAATAAAGTCACTTCTACCAACCGACAATACTAGTACATGTAAAAGTTACGAATGTGTACAGTCATGATATTCCCAAATCGCTTTCTTGACTAGGATTCTTGCGAGTCACCACCCAACACACCAGCTTGCCACGGCTTGCTATTGTTGAGGTATACTTAGTGATCCGAGGTACGTACGCTTTTGTTTATCAGAGGAGCACGGTCGTAGCTGTTCCTTGCGTCTTGTACTTTTTATATTTTCATGATCTTGGGTACCAGTGAGAAACTCGACATCTTTCTACGCGCGGGCTTGCGACAGCTGCGACGGCGCCGGCTGCCGGCTGCCGGAATACTGTACTATATTGGGTACAGGTTAAGAATATATCTCTGGGATCATCCCTTGTCTTCGGATTCGTTTTCCGACCGCAGCAATGCCTGGACTCCGAAGGAAGATGACGTTACTGGGAAATGCCGCTAATGAACCCGACACTTATAAGCTCGTTGATTACGGCACTCATCGAGGTCCGCCTTTCCTTAGGAGTGAGGACGTATTACTGTAAGTGCTGATTCTTGCCCGTAGACTTTTTCCGATACAAGCCTACCGCGAAAATGGTGGATGAAAGATCCAAATGCTCGTTGTGAGAACAAACACTTGTCTTTCCTCACACATGCGTCGCAGACAACGAAAGCCGAAATAAAATACAAGATCTCTTAGTTGCTTCAGGCTTGCAGCTGATGATGATGAGATCAATCTCTTCCCTGCCGAAATCGCTGCGGGCATTATGAGTTACTAATCTCCATCAGATTTCATGCTTTTCATGTTTATGCTTTTAAAGTTGCTCATTCGTGAGGTTCGCATGAGCAGCAAAGCGGTTCTGTCTGAGCTCGCGGGAGGTCATGAATGCTCACATAACTGTTGCAAAATTAACTTGGAAAACAAGGTAGACAAACAGCTCGTTACAGCTGACATCTTCAGATCATATTTATTAATACACGATATTGAGCTCCTCTTTAGCACAATTATTGTGAGAACTGATGCGACGTTCTCTCAGGAAAGGATGACAGAGTAACCTGTTGCGAAGGTGTGAAAATAAGTAGTCTTGAGGGGCCCGTTTGTCCTTGAGCGGAAGTGACAGGACTCAGAAGAGACGATGGCTAGAGCAACTTTGATTTTGTACGAGCCGTTGGAAAGTAAGAGCACGAATAATCCGACGTTTCTGAGATTTTTTATCCCGGCAGTTAAAGCGCGCAAGACAGACTCAGTAGAATGGATACCATTTATCCCTCCTCCCAAATTTGCAGCTCGCGGCAAGATCGAAGTTTCCGAAAGAATCGAAACAGGAAATGTTTATGTTCCCTTCACTAAAAGCCTAAGTCCCATCTTGTATTACATTTCTTCATTATTCTGAGCATGAGCTGTCGGCGCTCTGCGCGTATAAGTAGAGTTGTGTTAATTGTGTAAGTCAATAGGACGTGTCCGTAATTGTCTTTGGCGGCTACAGCTTGGACGAGGTCACGGAGAGCGTCTCCTCCATCTCTGTGAAGATATTAAAATTCCGTATGATATCCATATGAGAAGGGATCTGTAGGCGAGGTTAGCATGTTTGTGCGGTTCACATATACTTTTAAGAACACTTTTGA
Source organism: Phellopilus nigrolimitatus (assembly GCA_021029095.1). Classification (NCBI taxonomy): domain Eukaryota; kingdom Fungi; phylum Basidiomycota; class Agaricomycetes; order Hymenochaetales; family Hymenochaetaceae; genus Phellopilus; species Phellopilus nigrolimitatus. Next base: position 34,918 of record JAJOHG010000195.1, read on the forward strand.
TTTTCTACGCAAAGAAGGGAGGGAGGGAGGAAATATATGATACTCACAGGTGTGCCTTTCCTGGGCTTAAGTACAACCCGATGCAGCCTGCCTTTCTTCCCTCCCCGCGTCTCATCCCCTTCATACGTAAGCACCTTCCTCCCGTCCGGCAACTCTCCTGACGGCCCTAGCAGTAAACGTGGGTTGATTACCATTCGTCCGAACGCACCGCGCGCCAGCTGCATCACTTGCTGCCGCTGTACCGGCGTGCTCGTGTCTTCGTCGGCGCCCGCGTTCGGCCCGCTAAAAATATCTCGGAGAGTGGTGAGGAGGTAGAATTGGGGCGGCATCAGACCGACTTCACCGCGCTCGAATGCGGAAAGCACAGCACGTGGGTTGATAAATTGTGCAGAGATAACTTCTGTTGCCGATGATGCAGAGGCGTCGGGCATATCGGGCGAAGGGAGTCGACTGAGATGCGATCCCGATGAAGGACCTGCAAGCGCAGAAGCGAGAGGGAGGAAGGTAATAAAGAAGCGAGCGCGGAACCGTCTAAGCAGTTACATGTTCGACATTCCTCTTATAAGCAACCGCGGAAAAACAGAGAAGATACTGTTAATTCTCAAACGTGCCTTGGAACTTGAATCGGTGTTATCCATTCTGAGAACGGGAGGAGCGAAGAAACGTCGGGCTCCAGGCCGTTTTCTGTCAGAAAACTCGTAAAGGTAAATTTCCCCGCATGAATAGCTGCACGCGCTTTCTCGAGCGCCGCGTCTGTTAATTCAGATAGTTTGGACTGAGATGCTCGAGACGCAAGCAAGATACCCGTTTCTTCAAATGTCTCTCGAAGTGCCGTCATCTCAAGCGAACTGTCTTGCGCCTTGTCGAAGTTCCCGCCTGGAAATACCTTTATATAGAACAAATCAGCTCGCGCAATCTTTAAAAATATAAAGTACTTACGTGCGCTCCGGCGAATGACCTCGAGTCCAGATTGCGCTGCACCATCAGCACCTCATTCAATGCGTTCACCACTATCAAGCTCGCAGAGGGACGAGGAGCTGACTCGGAGGCAGGTTTGGTCTTATTCGTGGTTGACATTTGTCCAGAGCTAGAATGTGTGTACTTTCGCTTGAGACAGAGGAGCTTAATGGGCCTGCGGAGCGTGAGGTTCAAGCGAGAGCAACGATGAATACTCAGACCGGGCAAAGAGATGGATGGCGGCCTTGGTAGCATGTGAATATAACCAATTGCGGTTGTCAGCACCAGCTAAGATCGAGATCGAGTGGGTGAATATCAGTTCAAGGATCAAGGGCACATTACACGTCCGCCGAAAAGTGCGGAAACTGGAGCTCGGAGTATTGACACGGTACGAGGCGTTATAGCCGTGTGCATGGCAATTTACTCGATTCATTACGCGAGAAGCTGGTGACACGACCTGGAAGTCACGTTCGACGCGCCACTCTTTCCTTTCAACCAGAGGCTTAGGGAAGCCAGCCGCTCTAAACTCGAGTGCAGAGACATGATGGCTTCTCTCGCTACGAGAAAGCATCTCGAACTGTATTCCCTTTGACGTTTTGGATACTATCATAATCTTTCTTCAGGTCGATATGAGCTCTCAACCACTTCCTCTTAACATCTCGTTTTAGCTGCTCCCATTGAAAATTGTGCCCGACGGCTCCGAGAGGCTGTTTTCTCTTATAAAGTATGGAGGAGGCTTGCACGCAAATTGATTGCGAGCGGAATTACTGTCCCGGTTGACAGACTAGAAAGTCCCGAAAAATTGTCACCCGACGAACTTCGTACAACTGTTCTCAGAGCTTACAAAATCCAGCAAAAATACGGCAGGCCAGCGGCTTCCCCGTCTCTAGTTTCATCGCATCGCATTTTCTGGGCATCTCGGAGTGGACACGACCCTGTACACTGCACTCTGACGTCCTTGTTTGGAGGGATGATAAAGGTCTTCGAGAATTCGACACATCTGGCCATGGAACCCCGACGAGTCTCTTGTCAGATATTCCAGCTGAAGAGCTCCGTTATTGCCGTGCTTATAAGATGAGTTTGACCGAAAGTGCATTTCGTGCCGTGTTTCATTCGTGAGTCGGTTCTCGTTATCCACTTTGCCGGCTATTTGACGTTATCCAGCACTCTTCCTTTTTCTCTGGACAACAATGATACTTGTCTCAGAGTCGTGGAGTTCTGTTTCCCGAAGAAAGATCAAAGCGGCAAAGAAACATCTAACGTTTCTGCTGACGTACTAGCCAAAATCCCTGTGATGCTGAGGACCGATCGGTTTTGCAGCATAAATATCCTCAATGAAATGGCCAGGCAGCTCTATTCTACAACAGAATCAGCAACAGAATCATCAAAGTATTTGTTGTTCTTCATACCCAATTGGAACAAGCGAAGTGTAGTCACAGTCGAGTTTGCCCTGCCACGGTAAGCTTCTAAGGTCTTCTTCTATTTCTATACGATGTGTGTTACGGCTGCATCACTTGGATTAGATGAAGATGTCCAGGTGCCAGAGTCTACCAACGGCCTACCATGTCAGGTCTACACGATTGACTATCCGTCTGAGAAACTCGCAAAAGTCCTTAAATAAAAACTGGATATAGTTTTCCGACGCATTTTCCTGGCCTCTGAAAAGTACATTATCACGATTTTGCACTTTGATTGATTCCATACGGATTCGCGCTTGCGTTTTATGATTTGATGGTTTGGCTCATGAGTTTTGTGCAGCATCTCTCAGTAGATGGAGCCGAGCTCAATTAGAGCGAAGGAGGTAGCCCCGAAAGCAGGCGTAATGCATCGGCATAGATCCGCATGGATCCTATGCGTGTGACAGTATGTCAATGAAAACACTACCAGCTCAAGAATGTTTTGGACAGAGGTACTCCGTCATACCACTACGGGGTTTATTCCACTGAAGAAGAGACTTTTCGCAAAGTTCTTCGTGTTTGTTTCAGTGAAAAACATTCTGTGGAACCATGTGGAAATATAGGAAAGGCGGCATGTCGATATTTTGTAGAAATTATTTTGCTGTTAGACATGGCTGAGACTGGGAAAACCGTAATGCCCTGCCAATTTTTCTCGCGGGGTGGAGAACCTAGCGCTGTGTAGTCTACTCAAAAAATAATATTTCGGTACTTAAAAAAAGACTCGGCATTTGATGAAGTCTTTAAAGTCAAGATGTGGCTGGTCTTTCCAGATCAGGGAAGACGGAGTATGAAAATGCGCACTTTTCCGAGCTTACTCGATTTGTATGCATGACACAAAAATTCAGCAAGTCGATTCTAAGCTCTCTCTTCTGCCTTTCCACTTTTTTCAAGAAACGGCCACATTATGTCACGATTCTTTAGACAGGCTGGCGACTCGGACTCCGACACTGAAGAGTCGGAGGAGGAGCTCATGTCCAGCGACGACGAAGCACCTCCTAAACCTGCTGCATCTGCATCAAAGCCCACTGGCATGTCGCGTTTCCTCAAGGGCGCTGTCTCCGGCTCATCAAGCTCTGAGTCTGAGTCCGAAGAGGATAGCGACGAGGACGAGTCGGATGAGGAGAAGGTGAAGAAGAAGAGTCGTTTCCTTGTTGGGGGCGATGCAGACAATGAGAGCGACGAAGATGTAAAGCGCGTGGTGAAGAGCGCAAGTGAAAAGCGTCTCGATGAAATGGAGGCGGTGGGAAAGACGATTGAGAATGCTCTCAAAATCAACGATTGGGTAGCAATCTCAAACGGTGAGCGCGCTGGGTATTCGTGGACTTGCATCTGTGGCGCTTATATCTTTTGTCGTTCTTAGAATTTGACAAGCTCACACGAATGGTAGAACGCCAAACGAATGTCGCAGAGCGTGTGCCTGGCTTTTACGTTCGGTCATTGTTGAGCCTCGACCAGGCACTGAACACTGCATTGTCCAAGGAGAAGGAAGCGAAGAAAAAAATGAATGCTTCGAATGCGCGTGCCCTGAACACGATGAAACAGAAGGTGCGCAAAACGAGCAAGGAGTACGAAAAAGAGATCAAGCTCTTGCAAGAGGTGAGAAGCGAGATAATCGTGCAAATGAAAGGTATACTTAAGCGCTTAAATTAGGATCCCGAAGCATTTGAGCGCGAGTATGCAGTTGTTGCAACATCAATCGCTGCGGTCCCTGTCCCGAAGCCAAAGAAAGCGAAGGCTGGTGCCGAGGTAGACGAGGTAGCTGAAGACGACTTCACGACTGTCGGAAAGGGTGGCAAGGCGATGCAGTACACATCTGAAAGCATCTTCCAAAACCTCCATCTTATCCAAGAAGCAAGGGGGAAAAAGGTAGATAACTGTGAAACCGATAAGCTCAGTCTGGCTGATGACTTCAACAGAACACGAACAGAGCTGAGCAGATTAAAATTTTGGAGAAACTACTTGAGGTTTCCGTTACGGTCTATCAACGCATTCGGGTTCTTCTAGGTCTAGTTTCTTCGCGATTTGATTATAACTCTTCGATCACGACGCATATGCCAACCGATTTATGGCTCTCAGCGCAGCGCGAAGTCGACGCGCTGATTAACGTTCTGGCTTCGAATCCGCAGTACTCAGTCGAGGAGGTGGCGGCAGATTACGATGAACTCGCGGAGCGAACACCCGAGCAAGAGAAGGACAACGTAGTTCGCATTCGCGGAAGCATCATCAGTTTCATCGATCGTTTGGACGACGAGTTCACGAAGAGTCTCCAAAATATCGATCCTCATGGCACCGAGTACGTGGAGAGATTGAGCGACGAGAAGGGCCTATACCAGACTATCTGCTTGTCACAAGGCTTCTACGAGAAGACAAAACAGGATGATCCGCTTTCTCGAGTCATCCTACGACGGTTGGAGCATATATATTCCAAGGTCTGTATTTTACTCCTCAATTTGGATCGTATGTTTATTGTTTTTGCAGCCTGATGCAGTTGTCCAAGCCCTGGAATCCGCGCTTCCTTCATCCACTTCACCTCCTTCAGTAACGCTAGCTTCAAGTGGTTCGAGCAAGGCTCTCATTCAATTTCTATGTGTTCACCTCTACAAGTCCGGCAATCCGATTTTGAAAACGCGTGCCATGCTCAGTCACGTCTATCATTATGCTTTGCATAATGACTTCCACCGTGCACGCGATATGCTCCTGATGTCGCATCTTCAGGAGTCAGTCCATGTTGCAGATGTCGCGACACAAATCCTTTACAATCGCACTGTCGTGCAGATCGGACTATGCGCGTTCCGTGTCGGTCTCATTCGCGAGTCCCAAGCGACGCTTCAAGACATTTTCAATACGCAGCGCGTGAAGGAGCTTCTTGCGCAAGGCGTGCATCAGCAGCGGTACCAAACACTTTCACCCGAGCAGGAGAAGGCAGAGCGACAAAGGCAGCTACCATTCCACATGCACATTAACACCGAGCTCTTAGAGGCGGCGTTCCTCGTCTCGAGCATGCTTGTTGAGATTCCTATGTTGGCGAGTATTGACAGCGAAGAGCAAAAGCGGAAGGCTGTTTCAAAGCCCTTCCGTCGTCTCCTTGACTTTGCGGACCGTCAAGTATTCACGGGACCACCAGAGAGCACGAGGGATCATATCATGCAGGCTAGCAAGGCTCTGCAGGAAGGTGACTGGGAGAAGTGCCGCGACCTAATTCAGAGTATCAAGATCTGGAGTCTCATGCCCGAGTCTACCTCGCTCAAAGATATGCTGTCGAAGTAAGTTCATAACTTCGTTACAATAAAAAACATTGTAATAACCTTGTTAGGCGCATTCAGGAGGAAGCTTTGCGAACATATCTCTTCGCGTATGCTCCGCATTACAGCACACTTTCCCTCACGCTGCTCGCACGAACGTTCTCGCTGCCTCTCAAGCAGGTTACGTCCATTGTCTCCAAGATGATTTGGAGTGAGGAACTTGCTGCATCGCTCGATCAGGCTGCTGGCGTCGTTGTGCTCCACCACGTCGACATGTCGCGCGTACAGCACCTCGCACTCACCCTTGCAGAGCGTCTTGGGACGTTGATTGAACAAAACGAGAAGACGCTTGACACGAAACAGGGCAACACTCCTGCGTGGGGAGACCGTGCAGAAGGTACCAAAGGCGAAAAGAGGGGCGAGCAGACGCAGGAGAGGAAGGGCCGTTCGGAGAGGTCGCGTGGTACGCCGAGAGGTGAGTTCAATATATCTATTGAACAACTTTTGCGTCAAAGGAACTGATTTGTCTGGCTCTCTAGGTGGTTCACGAGGAGGACGTGGTGCGCGTTTCGCGCAGGGCTTAGGCAATCGCATGCCCGGGTCTGGTTCGACGACGACGCGTGTTCGTTAATTATCTAACTGTTGTTCATTCCTCTGCGATTATCTCTATTTGTGCAAATTCTGTGTAATTTGTATAAGTATTTCCTCGCAAATTTTAACTTTCATTTCAGATGAGACGGAGCACATTGATTCTCGAACGCTATTTATGCAGTGATTTTGAACATAATATATATTCAAAGGAACAAGAATAGACAACAGTGATGAGTACGCGAAAAAAAGGCCCTACGAAACCATAATGTCAGCAAACAGATATCAATACAAAAAAATCTCAAAGGAAAGCAGAAGATCAGCTGGCTGTTCTTAGTTTTTGTTTAAGGATTCCTCAAGCACCCTTAGGCGTCGGAAAAGATGGATATGTTTTTCATCAAGTGAAGAAAAATCGTCGCAGCTACTCACAACATGTTGGCCTTTCACGTCCCCAACTTCCACATCATCGTAAAGAACAAGCTTACTTGCTAAAACGGAAAGGAAGTCAGTAATTGCCAAGGTAGAATTTACGGAATTTGGAAGATGGGAGGGTCAGAGATGCAAAACTGTTTGGCTATGTTGCTCTGCCGATCGTCAATGTCCTCAGGACTACGACTGGGGCGGCAAAGGAAATCATCACGAGAAAGAAATACAGACTTGAGGCTTACCTCCGATTGATACATTCGCTGCGCCGGGACTCGAGGCCATGGAAGACAAAAGGATGGGAAAAAAGTCTCAGAGATAAAGACGCGGTGGTCCGTGCACTTCCAAATGCGGAAGTCCGACTCAATCTCGACTTTCGATCTCTCTTTCTCGACTTTCGATCTCTCTTTCTCGACTTTCGATCTCTCTTCAACTTCAAATCTCAGGAAGCTTGAGAGAAGGCCGACTGAATTCCTCTCCGGCCACCAAGCACAAGTAGATTGCTGTTGAAGATCTGAACCGCAAAGTATCGACGTGAACGCAACCTGTGGCCGACTCAACGCAACCTGGACTGACATCTTTCTTGGGTCCTACAACCGTTTCCCAAATCTTTCATCTCGAACGCGGAAGTCCACGTGAAAACGCAGGAGAATGAACCACGCTGGCCCATCTAGGATCACCCTTGAGCACCCAAGAAATGATGCAGGATTTCCAATTGAACGTCAGTCGCGTGCGAAGACCCAAGTCAAATCGGTTCGTTCATTCGTTTCGCGCTGCTGCCTCATCTATCATCCGCTCACTCACCTCTTAATCAGGACTTGAGAATGCATTCATTTATCTCAAATTCATGTGTTTCTGTCGTCGCTGATGTCAAGCGAGCTCGGGAGGCAACCAATGGCTCTGAGCAAGACGGTAGGGCTGCTAAGGCATGTTCATTGCGGGCTTTTTCTCGTCACTTCACTTTAGCGCATAATCTAAATCACTGGATCGATTAGAGAAGGAAAGCGACTATTGGACATGAAACGAATGACTCGGCCCCTTTGCCGATGTCCGAAGCAATTGACTGTATATCCAAAAGACGCAGTCGGCAGAAGATGTCCCGCAAAGCTTCGTGTTCCCTGCGGCTAAGTGATATTGAGTCCACTCGTTGCCTTGGTGTGTGTGTCGTTGTCAGACGGAAGTCATAAAGTTGATGTCCTTGAACGCGTCACAGGGAAAGGTGGATTCGGAACGGTCTTACTATGCCGCGTCAAGGAACGCCAACGAAGGTCCGGTCTCGTTGCAATTAAGTGCCAGCCAAGGATTGATGGTCGCGGGATCCCTCTTCTTTCCGAAAGAAGAGTTATGAATAAGTTGCCGTTCAGTCCATGGCTCGCAAGCCTTTTGGATGTCTTCTATGATGAAAGGACTGTCTACTTCATGATGGAGTACTTCCCGTTGGGAAGTCTGAAGCACGCTGCCGGAAAGTGTTACGGTCAAGGAGAAGACATCCCAGTACAGTTCTATTTGAGCAACATTGTACTGGGCATCGAGTTTCTGCACAAATTCGGGATTGTGCACTCTGACCTTAAGCCGGACAACATTCTCGTCGGCGGTGACGGGTATCTTGTCATCGCAGATTTCGGCCATGCGCAGGCCAGGAATTGGAATTCCTGGCTTATTCTTGGAACATTAGATTATATGCCCCCAGAGGCACTTGAAGGTCGTAGGTATAGAGAGTGGGAGTTAGCATTATTGACAGACTGGTGGTCAACAGCCTGCATTGCCTATCAACTGCTCATGTGGCCGAAAAAGGTATGTGCCATTTGACTTGTTCGATAATCCTACTGACTCTGTAGGCCTTTTTATACAATGAGCTCGTGCAAGACATTCGTCCAGTCGATGCGGACGATGCAGACGAGGGACATTTATCGCTATCTAGACCCAGGAAAAGATGTCCCGCGCTAGCTGAATTGCTTGGAAAAATGTTCCGCAAAGACCCCTTGCAGCGCATGGGCGCCCAAGGAAGCAAGGAACTCAAAGCAGATCCGTACTTCACTGGCGTCGACTGGAAGGCGCTCGCCAACCGGACAACAAACGTATGTCTATTCTCGATATGCTTGTCTCAGTTTCATTCTTCGTCCTTATATTGTTCTACGACGTAGGCACCTTGGATACCGAAACCGTATGATGATGGTGTGCATGAACATCCCTTACCAGAACAATCTGTAGTCCCGGGACTTACTATCATCGCTCCGGACGAGGAGCTTGCCTTCGAGTCCCAGTTGTTTCGACGTCGAGATCAATAGGGTTGCTTTCGCTACTGCGTTCCATTCTTCTCTGACTTTTCGTTTTTGTGAGATAGGAAAATTTGGATGATGGATCACTCAAGACTTTGAAATTGAATTGTACCAGTAGTATTTTGCACTTCGCGGGAAAGAACCGGTTCATGACTATTTCGAAAATAGCAGTAAATGTTAAGGACTTGAGGTGTGAGACCTACTGATGACAAATCAAGAGAACCCTCATATCGCCGGCGGTCGCCTAGCGCTCTGCCGCGCTCTGCCGAAATGCCGCTACATCTGTATAAGGCAGGCGTCATGAGAATGAAATTCTTATGCTTTAAGCTCGCTATAGAGCCCTCAAACCGATTGCCCCAGGTGTTCACATTCGTTCCAAAGCCACTCTTTACACTTGTTCTGCTTGCGATTTCCATCCCTCGGATAAAGAACGCCTGGGTACGAAACTGACGATGGGCATCCATGGACTAACTACGTTTCTGCGCGAAAACAAACGCGCGCTGTCAAAAACACTTCATCTCTCAGCTGAAGACGAAGAAACGACTCCGCTAGTCGTGGACGGTTGGTCGTACGTCTTTTCTTCTTGTAGTGCGATATGGAATTGACTATGTGCTGTTCTAAAAACAATAACACAGGTTCATCTTCAAGCTAGTTGAGGACTCGAATCTCCCATGGGTATACGGCGGAAATTATCCAGAGTTCTCGCGCTTGGTCGTTAAGGTGGTCACTGCGTGGTTGGCTGTTGGGTTCATGCCTATTATCTTCGTTTTCGATGGCTCAACGCCCCCCATAAAATTTACAACAGTGATTAAGCGTTTGACTCAGTCGTATGTCCAACACTCCCTGCTATTCTTTCGCACTTCTTCTGCCTCGCGGAATACACCTCGGTTCTTGCACGAATCTTGGATTATACCCCCACTCGCTTACACGGTCTGCGTGAATGCGTTACTGTCCTTCCGGGGAGACGCTTCTGAAGGTGGCGAGACAGGACTGGATATCCATTTTGCCGATGAGGAAGGGGATCCGTACGCCGTAGAACTGGCTGGTCGGGTCAAAGGCTATATCACTGGTCGAGATTCAGATTTCGTTGTGTTAAACAGCGAGGGTTATCGCGGATACTTGCCCCTGGAAGAACTAGTGTGGCTGGCATCAGATAACCAAGGACCTGCAATCGGGAATGATGGTGGAGATGGTTTTCAGGCAGTCAGGAGTAAAAAGAAGGTCAGCTCAGAAAGGATTACTGGAATGGGCATCATTCCACCTGACTCCAGGAGCTTTACGCTGTCAGTGTCATTATACACACCTGCATCTCTCGCACGCCTTTTGAATTTGCCTGTTTCCCTCCTTCCTCTACTTGGAGCATTGGTCGGCAATGACTATACGCACCAGAATTTTATCACATCCTTAGCATCGCCTTCACTGCCTCCCCCTCCGTCGTTTAAATCGTCACACACCTTACTTTTCGAAAGACGGCTGACGCTGTCTCAACGCATCTTGCATGCAAGCACTACTCTTGGAACGTTTTTGCACCCGCCACCAGGGAAGCGGAAACAGAAGGCGCCGCAAAGTGTGATGGAGCTCATACAAATGACTGTCACAGCTCTGCTCACGAGTAGCCATGCCCCAGCGGCCCTTATCGGGTCCGGACAAGCAACTGCTATTGTAGAAAGTATCGTTGAAGGAACGCTGCCCTATGCGATGCCACCGAGACCTTCGGAAGATGAAACGTTAAGCAAGACAGTATGCTCACTCCATGCTCCTTCGGAATGTCGTCTCGTATCCCTCTTGGATCGATCAGATAACACCGGTCCAGCTCGCGCAAACGAAGTCGCCTCGTTATATTTGCATGCCTATCGTCTTGGAAAGTTTTCACCTTGGCTTATGGATATTTTGTCTACACGGAGCTTCTGGCCTAGGTTATTCCTCGAGAATCCTGATACAGAAGCCGTCGCGCGCAGTGTATCGCGACACGCACGAGAATTCGCTTACGCTTTGATGGAGGATGGATTGGGCATACCAGATGCAGATAAGGAACAAGACTTGGAAGATGAAGAGGCATCGGACGAAGACTTTGATGATCTTGACGAGGTAATTGATGTTATGGAGGAAGAATCGGACTATGACTATGGAGGTGATATTTCTGATGATGTAGGAAAGTTGCGAGGTGCATTGAGAGACTTGCAGCTCGAAAAAGCGAAGGGCGGTGGTTCGCCAGACTTGGACGAGATTGAAGGGTCCAACGCAGGAGAATCGACCGTTCAAAGCTCGTCTGTCCGCAGTCCTGTTCCGCTTCCCCGTCCTTCTTATACCAGGAAACCCGTGAACGACAAGCCGAAGTTTATTACCGAGTATGTGCGACGAGGCAATCACGTCGTCCCCGAGGAAATTGAAGTACTGCCTCTCAGACGATTCCTACCATATACGTCTCATGAAGACAACGCAGCAAGAGATGATCATACTCCTTTACAGCTTCGACCAGAAACAGAACGTCTACGTGCCTTATTCGATTTTCTTCAGATCGACCCGAATACTATCCGCTCCCTTGATAAGAAGGACATAATGCCACTTTTATCTCTTAGGCTAGTGGTTAAACGGATGCATGAACGTGCGATAGAGGGACAAAGCTCAAAGGAGAGACAATTGGAGAGATGGACGCGCAGAGAGGCGCGCACGTTCATGGCAGCAATAACGCATCCGGAATGCGTCGACTTTGCAGATCCTCCTGAAGAAGTCTCAGAACGCGCCATCCAGCTCACAGCCCAGATATCAACCAGCCTCGAGTGTGTCGAGCTCCTTGTCCAGATGCTTCTTCTGACGGATGCGATTCCGGGATGCGCACATCGCTTCTCAGGGCTGCGGTTTCATTGCATGCTGGCATCGAGTAAAGACGCCGAAGTAAATGAAACCGTTTGGCGAGCCACGGTGGGCGGCATTGACGAGTGCTTTGCGGAGGAGCGGAAGGGGAAGAAGGCAAAGCGAAAAGTGCAGAAAAGCGTGACAACGATGCCACAGTTGAACGGCAAGGGGAGTAAACCCGCTGCTGGGGGCATGTATAACTTGCTGGCGGATATGTCGATGTGAT
>JAJOHG010000196.1:0-46831 GCA_021029095.1 Phellopilus nigrolimitatus
TACTAAGTCCCGGTCTTGATGTGCTTCTCGGCATCTCTGGCACATACACGACTAGTTGTTAATCAGACCTGCTCATTGTTCCCAACGGTATGATCAAAGATCTTTCGTCCGTCCAATCACGAAAACACCCATGTTCCGCATATATGCTCGACCGGGTATCCGAGAAAGTCCTGTATTGACCAGGACGGCATCGTTTCCATCCCTGTCTACGCGGTACAGGACCGATTCTCCAACAATGTTGGCCCAAAGGATGAAGGTCAAGTCGGCGGAAATGTTCCCGGACGTAAGGCGTAAGACTGGGGTATACTGTATGCATCCTCATATTCCTGGCGAATATGCAAGGCACGCAAGGATAGCACATTACTTAGAAGCCCGAGGAGATCAATCTATAGAGCAGAACACGATGAGTCACATTGAGTGCAATCGAGGGACGCACAACTCACGACTGAATCGAATTTTATAGCTGGAACTTTCACATCACGATAAACACGTCGGATGCGCGGGCCTAAAATGCCGACCGACATCCGTCTACTTTGATAGGGGCAGTTCATGAAGATCCCGAACTCGACAAGATCCGAAGACATGGCGAGAAAAGTAGCGAACTTCTCGAACAGTGATTCAAGCGGTTGCACATTCACGACGATTTCGAGGCAACGAAGGCTGGGAAGACGGCCTAAGAAATGTGCACTAGGCTGACCCAAGATATGTCTATCCTGGAGATGGGATAGTGTGTATGAAAGCCGTACATGCCTCAGTTGAGTGCGAGTAGGGAATGTCGGGAAATTCATGACCGCCGTGCCTTCGAGATAAAGACTTCCTAGGTTCGGCAGGTCTTCCGAAGGAAAGTTACTTGGAGAAAACCCATTTCCTAGCCGAAGCTGAGTTATCGAAGGATGTTTCGAAAAAAAGGGGCTTTTGACCGACAGGTGCATGCAGCTAAAGGATAACTCTGCCCTTCTTAATTCAGGGAATATAACGCCAAGACTAATCTGGTAGTCACTTTCCAAAATATACAGCAACACCATATGCAAATCCTTAAGTCTCGGAGTCCTGGAAAGGAACTCCAAAATGACCCCGATGTCGCCATCGTCGAGTTCTGACGAATTGTTGTGTAGATAAAAGCTTTCGAGGCAGGGAAACTCTGTCGTCGAAAAATGCCGCTTTCAGAATTTAAATCAGGGCTATCGTTCTGGGAACTTCAGACAAAAGACTTAAGCTCACCATAATTTTTTTATCAAATCTTTCATTTTCGATGTAGAAGTGTAACTCCTTCAAGTTCCCTGATGAATGCATAATATCTTTCCAGACTTGCAAGGGCACCTGCGCATTATCGAGCCCCCATTCTGAAGTATCTCGTGCCATCATGGAGAAGTGCTTGAGATGGCCGGGATGGCCACCGGGGGTGATCAGAGTAAAAACTTCTGCAAGAATCTGATAAAGACTCTCTGAAATAATCTTGGTAGAAGGATCATTTATGAATGATCTCCGTAATGAGGTTGGAAAAGACAAAGGAGTCGAGCCAACGTTCCACTTCATCGCAGGTTCGAGTCGTGTCAATCTGAGGTGCTCGCAAGATGCAGTGATCTCCGGGTGTGCGGAGATGAAGCATTTGAAGGAAGCGATGTCCTTTAGAGCGATACGAACATCGCGAACCAACTCGCGGACTAACATCTGGTGGAAGAATCGATTGCATCGCGAGAGCGATGAAAGATCGCCTGAGCTAGACGCTTTCGAGCCTATACATACGACGAGCTCTGGAACAGACAGACACCGAGCGGTCGCTTCCTTTTCAGAACACAGAGATAGCATCGAATTTGTCTGACGAGGTGGGTTGCCCAGTACCGCTTTAGTGTCTTCGGAGCCAAATCGAGGTGTTTGGTTTATATTTGTTCCAAAGGCCATCGCCATCAATTCGTTCTTATTTTGAAGGCCTTGACGAGCGAGCATCGACACCGCCAAAAGAGCGACTTGTTCAGTTACGGTAGGAATGGTCGACAACAGTCGCGAACGGAGAGCCGGTTTGTCCCGTTGGCAATGGTGTGCCGTGTGCAAATGCGATAAATAGCAAGATACAAAATTTCTGCTTACAGTCAAACCTCTCGTTAAGCATCCTTGTAGTTAAGCATTACCTGTCATTAAGCATAGAAATTTGGGTCCACCGACTTGGTAGATACGAAAATAAGGGTCCATTAAGCATAATTGTAGCTAGGCATTAAGCATAGAGCTTTTTGAAAAAATAATTGGGAATATGCTTAATGAGAGGTACTCAAACATTTGGCGGCATTGTAATTTTTTGTGTTTGGCAAGCTCATTGGCCGAGTTACAGCCACAATTATTCAAGCCACACCCATAAAGTAATTCTCATTTAATTTTTAGGCTAATAATGAGCATGTTCCCAAGTTTGAGGTTGCCAGAGTCTGAGCCCGAGCTACTTTTCTCATTATCCGGCAGTTATGTGATTTTGGGCAAGAGCAGAAACTAAAGTATTTCATTATGTAATATATGCAAAGCCGGCGATAAGCATAACCCTTCGTTAAGCATGACCTGAGGTGTCCACCGAGGGCTATGCTTAACGAGAGGTTTGACTGTATATGCATTCTGCTTACTAATCTACCCAGTTCGTCGATACCTGTAACCATGCCTTCTAAACCGAGTATCTGAAACCCTTTTGAAAAAGGAGGCGGGAAGTGATAGCCAACCATACACTCCTCCACGGTGCGTGAGTATGTTCTGCATAAAGTGATGCTTTGCATGCAACATGATGTACGTTTACTGTGGGATAAGAAATGTTGCGAGACGTATCCTGCACCGCCGCCACTCTAGCCCTGCTATCTGATAAAATAAAAAATAAAAAAGAATAAGTGCGCTCTGTGACGAAGGGAGAAGAAAAGGTTACATAACGTACATAATTTCGGCCGAGTCCGGCAACTTCGGATCCGAGTCCGGGTTGCGGATCGCGCGCGATCCTGAGCGGCGATGGCGTTGCCCAATGCCAAACGCGCGCTACTCGCTCGTCGCTGACATGGACTGTCCTGGGCGCCTCTTAATCTTCAACAGCGCCAGTCGTCTTCCAAGGGCGGTCGACGATGAGCTCGAACAACGAACAGTTTGAAGAAAGCTCCGCACCGACGCTGTATGAACGGGAACCTCTGCTAGGAGCACAGCGTCGACAATCCGCGCCTTACGGTCGGGACGCGACTGCAAAAGACTCTGCAAATGGGGCGGCTTGGAATTTGGGCGATGGCGATGGTACGCTGGTTTCTTTTTACGAAGAAGATTCTGTTGAAACGTTCTGGCTTGCAGCGACAAGCGGCGAGTCCTTCGACAACGTCCCGCAAGACAAACGGCAGCTAGGTAACATCACAGTTTTGGACTTCATGAAGATGTACACTGAGACAACCTGATACAAAGGTCTCGTCAGCGCAGTATTTCTGATATTCAACCGTGTGATCGGGACTGGGTGCGTTTTCCCGTCGGAGTTGCAGACCATGTTAACTAAATTAATATTCGCAGAATCTACGCCACGCCAAGTCTCATTCTGCAATCGTCTGGGAGCATCGGCATGTCGCTTGTCATGTGGCTTCTGGGAGCCACTATAGCGGCGGCTGGGACGGCGGTGTTCATCGAGCTTGGAACGGTGAGCATCACAGTGTTATAATCTTTCTTACCCT
Source organism: Phellopilus nigrolimitatus (assembly GCA_021029095.1). NCBI lineage: Eukaryota > Fungi > Basidiomycota > Agaricomycetes > Hymenochaetales > Hymenochaetaceae > Phellopilus > Phellopilus nigrolimitatus. The sequence goes on from JAJOHG010000196.1 coordinate 3,672, forward strand.
TTATTGAGTAGAGGCAGGGGCTGCCGCGCAGCGGTGGAGAGAAAAACTACCTCGAATTTATCTTTCGTCGGCCGAAATTCCTTGCGAGCTGTGTCTACGCGATAATTGCAGTCCTTATAGTATGTGTTTCCCCTGCCTCCTTGCCTCCACCCTCGTTCAGATGAATGAACATTTACTATTAGGGCTGGGCAGCTGCTGGTGCCGTCGTCTTCGGCGAATGTACGCATTCTACCGACCATCTGAGCTCTTCTTTCCTGACATCGATTCCAGACGTCGTCCACGCGCTCGCCATCCCGGTCACGCCGACCAACACGCGTCTCGTCGGCGCCCTCGCGCTCACCGCCGCCTTCCTCCTGCACAGCACGCATCTGAAGTGGGGCCTGCGTCTCCAGAACGCGCTCGGCTTCTTCATCCTACTCGTCATGGTCTTCATCGTGCTCATGGGCGTGCTCGTGCTCGCGCTCCCCGGCCTGGCGCCCGTGGGCCGGACAGACAACCTGGAGTGGTCGAATATGTGGGCGGGTACGCGATTCGAAGCGAATGCGTTTGTCACGGCGCTGTACAGCGTCAGCTGGTGCGTCCGCTTCCGACTCTCCCGGTTTTCGGAATTCTGACTGCCTTTTCGAAGGTCCTTTGTTGGATACTCGAATGCGAACTATGCTCTCTCGGAGGTGCGGGACCCTGTACGCACGATCAAGCGCGCAGCGCCGCTTGCGATGCTCTGCGTCACGCTCGTCTATATTCTTGTCAACGTCTCCTATTTCGCTGTGGTCTCGAAGGAAGACATCCTCGATGGCGGGAGAATTGTCGCGTATGTGCTTGTGCAAAGTAATGGGCATACCATTTCATTCATGTGCTGTTCATCAGAGCGTTGTTCTTTCGGAACCTTTTTGGACCGCAGACTGAAAGGGTACGTGAAGCGACCTGCCTCAGCGCTTCATCTGAGCCAACGCGTCGCATTTCACAGATAGTTAGCATGATCATCGCGCTTTCCGTCTTCGGCAACATGATGGCCGTCCAATTCACCCAAGGGCGAGGTAATACATTTCCCTCGCCACGTTCATCCGAAACCTTCTTCTGACACGCCGTTTCGTCGATCCCAGTCATCCAAGAACTCGGCCGCGAGGGCATCCTCCCATATTCCTCATGGTTCGCCAGCAACAAGCCATACAACGCCCCCTTCGCAGGGATGTTCGCCCAGTGGGTCGTGTGCGTGATCACCGCGACCGTGCCTCCGCCAGGCGACGCGTTCACTTTCATCCTGCAACGTGCGTCTCCCTACCCAATAATATTAAATAACTTCTTACGGCTTTTCAGTCTCCTCCTACCCGCTCGTACTGACGAATATCGCCATCTCGGCGGGTCTGCTCTTCCTGCACACGCGTCGCGCGCGTGCACGCGGCTGGGCATGGGCGCCGCCGTTCCGCGCGTGGGGTGCCGCGACCGCGGCCTTCCTCGTCGCGAACATCTTCCTCGCCGTCGTGCCGCTCGTCCCACCTGCGCCTGGCTCCGCCGTCTACGCGCACCTCCCGTATTACGTGTGTTTGCGCTTTCGGTTTTCTTGTGTCTGTGATCCTAGTTTGTTCTGATCTTATTACGGACAGCTACACGTCGTCGTCTCCCTTGGCATTGCGGTACTGGGCGCGGTGTATTGGTATGTCTGGTGTGTGTATCTTCCGAGGAAGAAGGGCTACGCTCTAGTGAGGGAATTCGTCATTCAAGAGGACGGTGTCTCGCGGAATGTGTTTATGAAGGTACCTGTAGAGTAACCCTTCCTTGGCCAAGGCACGGCAATTTAGAAGCAAATTCCAAATAATTAGAAATGATATATTTTCAGCTGAACGCGACTTCGACGCCATTTCTTCACTGGAACAGGTCGAAATTGTATGCTTGGATTAAACAGAAAATCCCATGCCCTTAGGAGCCTGATTTTCCACATTGCTGTGTACATACGAAAGTTCAAGAAATCCTCCTATAATTCTTTTACCAAACGGTATGGATTCGACAAGTACAATTGATGACAAGATACTGATTTATTGGACTAGAAATACAACGCTTGTGTGTGATTTTCTTCTCTTTTGCTGCGCAAGTCTCATGAGCAAGACTGGGACACGTCAAGAGTCGATCAATCACACTCACCGTCAGAGTAAACGCAAGCCTACACTTGGAAGTCCCGTTATCTCTCATCAACATGGCTCTTCAAGTCTTCTGCGCGCTTCGTGCCCCACTGGTCCTGCCCGAGCTCCTGCTTCTTGCGCCCCGTCTGGCCGTCGTGGTGGAGCTCGGCGCTCGTCTGGCCCTGGCCGGGGTGGCCGTAACCATCATGGACGTCCCCAGACGTCGCGCCAGTGAGCGTGTCCTCTGCAGCCGGCGGCGTCGCGTATGGGTCGGCGTCGACGACGCGGTCGTGCACGAAGGTACGCACACCGTCTGGGTTGTTGTCGGCGAGCTGGTCGCGCGCGCCGGTGACGTTGGGCTGCGGCGGCGGGCCTGGGGAGAAGGAAGTTAAATTATTACTTCTTTTTTTTCGCGCCAACGTGAGGGTTCGCTCACCGCCGGGAAAGACGGCGCGGATGTTCTGGTTCGCGTTTGCGGACATTGTGTTTTTGGTGATAAGAAAAGGATTTGAGCGTGCGGTGAGGGTGAAAGTATGGGCTGGTCTTTACGATTTACAGTATGCTCGTTTATATAGCCCTCCCTAGCATCCCAATGCATTGCTATTAATAAGCAGTTGAGGTCATAGCGCCATGTGGCGACGTCACTCTGATGCCGCGCAGGAGGGATGACGATGTGGGTCCAAAATGATCGACAAACACTCCGAAAGGCAATGTGACTTGTGTCCTGAACTTGCTGTCTGTGGATCAGAGCGAGGCGATCGCTGGTACTGGTGATGATAATAAATCCACTTTCTAGGGCAGAAAGAGGGAAATAATTAATGATTGAAAAAGTCGGGTTACAATCTGCAATGGTTTAAACTAGAAAACTTTCCACTACGGTAAAAGGAGCCCGAACAGAGAGTACAGGTAGACTGCGACACCGCTCTGCATGGTTAGTTATTATAAAAGAGCTCCTTAATGAAACAACGCGCACTAAAATGCTGGTGTATTATAGTAAGAAAGGACCGTCTTGACATAGACCTCAGCGTGGCTCTGTTCGCTTATTCGACTCATGGAGAGCAGTGACATAAGCGAGCAAAGTTTTCGATGATGCTTTGACCTTCTCGTTGGACTTGTCGAGTTCTGAGAAGAAAGATTCCTTAATAAATAATAATGAGTGAACGAGTTTAGAGTGGCAAGGAAGAATCGTTGAGAACCTCGCTTTGCTTCTGATTTAGCGCTTCCTGTATAACATCTATCTGTTTCAAGAACTATGGATGGATGTGGAAAATAAGACGCACGCGACGACCAAAGCACTGTTAATAAAATAAAATAAAACAGTACCAAAGCTCACCTCTTTCCAAATATCAGCGATACTAGATGACAGCATTGTAGTCAAGACATTTCCGGCACACACAACTGCACGCTCTCGAAGCGCGAGATTCTCTCGAGTATCATGTAGCTTCTCCCTGCTGGTGTCGAAGTCTGAATGTCTCTGATTGGATTATGTACCAGATGGCTTAATGAAAGTGACGAACACTGTCCTGTCACTCGGTGCATACGAGCGTCGAGCTTGGCCCCAGCTGGAACTACTCGCAAGAGCCAGTTTGCATAAGTAATCTGGAGTCCGGCCATCACGCTGCTACTCACCTATCGTGAAAGGTTTGAAACAAAGACGTGCGACCTTCCGAAAAGGTTGACTAATGGGCTCGACTCGGTGTGAAACAAAATTACCTCAATAAATACACTGATGGCCGACTAATGTGAATAAAATAAGGACTTGTATAATAAGAAGGCTCACGCTTTGTTCGCAATTGTACGAAGACCTTCACGTTTTAAAGCCTTTCTTTCCAATGCACAAGAGTGAGACGCGACAGACAGTTGGCTTTCCAGAATTAAGAGCTTCTCCGCCAATTCTTCAGCCCTTCTCCGATCCTGGTCGGTATTAATCCCCTATATAGCGATGGACATATGAAGAAAATACTTAATTAAAGGCTAAATGGAAGCCTACCATTCTGTAGCTACTCAGCTCCTTGCTCTTCTCTTCCAGACCGATCCCGGCTGTACGGAGAAAACGATACAGGTCGCCCGTAAAGTCTGTTTACCTGCTGTTACCCAAAGCCGAATTGAGACAGAAGCTGCACGAACCTTCAAATACTCGATGATAAATAGAAGATAGCCTGTGAGAGCTCAGCAAGATTGCGTTAAATGTCTATGGAATATGTTTAGTGGTGACCTTAAAAACAAAAAATCATGAACCTCGGTGCTTACTTGGGAGAGTTCGATCCACTGGGCATCCGAAGCTGCGTCGGAGCCATTTATTTCTTTCGCAAGACTTCCAACGACCTCTTGAATGGCTCCTTTTGCGGTGCGGGTGTCCTCTCCGAGTCGGACAAGCTCGTCCTGTGAGGCTGCAGGCCGCCGCTCAGGGCGAGCCCGATTCTTCCTGGGCGAGGCTTTGTTCTCTTTCTTAGGCAGCATGGATTGAGTTACGAAATAGAATAAGACGCGAAAGCGAAGACTGGTAGGAGGTAACTGCGGGAGACTCGGCTTGCATCGATTTAACGGCCTGAGGAAAGCGGTGGCTGGGCGACGCCGTGGTCTGTGCGCCCAAGGCTGTCACATTAATAAAGTGAATTATAATTTATAAAAAAGCCAGAAATTAAGCTCTGCACATGTAAAGCTTGCAAGCGCCCTAGCTTGGATATGTATACACCATTCACAGCATAGCTGCCTTCGCAAACTAATCTGAGTCGTGGCCAACACAAGCCAGATCACCGTTGGTCCTCAGACAGGCAATCATGCGCCGGACATGAATTTCGCCTGGCGCCCATCTCCCTTCAAGCTCCAACATCCATCTGTTCATGATGCTCCTCCATGATGCCTGCCTTATACAGACGAAAGCGGCATGCCGGCTTCAGAAGTTCTTGGGACCGTCGGCGATCTCTTCGGACTACATGTATTATAATTTAAGGTTACAACTATCATTACTATCTTAATGGCATCCTAATGGTCGTTTCATAAGCTCTTTTTTCACGACAGATTATTGGACTCCTTAATATCAGTCACATTGTTTATACTGTATATAATATAACTGTTGAAGATTTTTACGATGAGGAGCGCCTTGGACACCATGGTGAAAGGGACACCGGTTAATGATGATGAAGCAAGAGATCTCCCATCTCACAACTCTAAAGTGCCTGAAGAGTCTGAGGAGATCGCCGGTGGTTGCCTCTCCCGCGCTGATCAAGAACTTGATGCAATTCGTAGTAACCATGGGAAGTTGACATATCACTATTACTTAAATATGTTTCTAGAAAAGCGAGGTCCGAAGCACAAAGAAGACAGACAAGGCATGAAGTCAAAAGCACATCTAAAAATAAAGGCGCGAAATACTATGCTCTCTTCCTAAGGAACGTTTTCCGGAATGGACCACCGCTAGGCTTCTTGGAGTGCATAAATGCGATAAAGCTATCTTTAAGAGAAATATACTGCTCCTGCAGTGCATCTACCCTGTCATTAAAAAGCTATGAAACGACGATAAATTCCATGAGAGAGGTACGAAGAACGAAAAGCTCACGGCTTCGTGGGTGACTTCGGCTTCAGACATAATCCTTAACTCTTCCTGAAGTGCTTTTGTGTCGGCACTTAGCTAGATCAACAAACTATAAGAGACATTTGTTTCCGAGGAGTTCTCAACTTACAGTCATCCAGGTGTTCGCTAAAAGAGCAATACGGCCTTCATTTGTTTTGATGCGCTCGCAGCACTTTTGCGTCAGAGTCTGCCACATTTTCGTATGTTTTCGCAGCTCGATTTTTTCGTCGTCGTTCGCTTTCAGTCGTCGGCGCAGGTCAGATAATTCTTTACCTTAAGATAAATAAGTACGGCATAGTGAACTGATTATAGAACTTCACGTACCACGAGGAAGACTGGATCGGTTCGCTGCGGCGATATCTCCTGAGTCGAGCTGCCAATCGTTCAATACATGTAGACGTCAAGGAGAACATTTGGACGACAAAGATATACTAACCTTGCCATCAAGTCTGTGCAGGAGATGTCCTTGAGTCAGGCGGCTCTAAGGGTAAAAATAAAGATAGGACTCACTGATTGATCTGTTCGCTTAGAGCCTCATGATCCTGCTCTATGTGTTCCTTGATATTAGGCGCGTACGCTTTTAACCGCACTTCAATTAGTCTAACGGCATGATTGAGTTCGGTGGCCCTCGCTTGAAGCCTATAGAGTTTTTCGGTATTTGAACCAAATGCCTCCGACAATTTCTATTCTAGCATCAGGAACGCCGTACCAATGGAATCAGAAGGCGGCAGGTATTCCACATACCTCTTTAAACTTCTGCAATTCTTTGAGTTTGTCCTGTACAGTCGCTTTTTTGTTTTCGAGAAAGTGGCGGAAGCTCGAGGAAAAGTCTAAATCCGATGTGACAATTACCAATCAGTCGCGAAACAAATTAGAAGTCGAACGGTTTAAATACCTTCAATGCATTGTGCGCCAGCTCTCGCCACGCCGTGCATTCCTGATGCAATTGAATCGAACTTCTAAAAGACCGATCGGCCTATATGAGTATCCGAGAAGAAAACGTCTAAGAGACCTTTATGAAAGACTTGCCTCTGTGTTTTGGTTCCAATTATTGCATAATTCCAGGACCGGCTTGTGGATCCGTTCGATTTCGGCCCCAGGACCGTCGGCCATTCTATTCAAATCGTGCATGACCTCTTCAAGAGCTTGTTTAAGATGACACAGGTCTTCAGACATTTTCGCCGAGTCGACGGGAGCACGCTGGCGGGCCTATTAGAAACAAAGCGTTAAGAGCGCTCGATTTCTTTCCAAATCAGTGATTACACAGACCTCCCCACTACGATGGGTTGTCCTTGAGTTTGAAAAAATGTTGGTCGAGCTATCCACAGTCATCTTGCAAGGAGAGTCAAACAGTTATGTGGCTGGGGTCGCTGTAGAGACTCAGAGTGTCCGTCTCGATATATATATGGGGGCTCATCTGACTTGCTCGCACAGCTTGGGCGTTTTCTGCTGTCGAGGCGAATACTGAGTTGAGCGCTACGCAGTTGGAATTTGATCTTCCATGCTCATGATTCCGCCGCCGTGGCGCCGCTCGCCGCTCGCCACTCGTTGAGCGCCGAATTCCACAAACACACTGCAACCACCAAGACAGAGGCGTCTACCAGATATTCGTATGTCAGGACATTATATTAACCAGCGTCAAGCTGATTAGGCGCCATTGGCATCGCAAGAACCTCCATGTGCGTCGCTGCTGGCGCGCTCGTCTTGTCTTATGTTTCCGATTGCGAGTTATGTTCTGTCAGCGAATATTCCACATGAGATGAATATCCTCCAATAGTGGGCTCCGCACAGGAATGGTATAAAGCAGCTTCCAATCCATTAGACGAGGCGCCACCACCAGTGAAATATGTTTAGATGGATATCGATCAATACACGCACGATTTGGTGCCTCGTGCACGACCTTCGTGCCTTCGTCCACACACCACTTGCCTTTATCCACGCGCCACTTGCCAACATCTTGCACAGCAAATCTGAGATGTAGCAGACTTTGAAGAGATCGTCGGGCAACGCTTATGATATCTCCGTCCATCCCGCAGATGCCGTACGCCACAGAAGGAAATAGCCTCGCCGGTGTCAGATACACGAGGAAAACAGGCGAGGTTTCGAGTACAAGGGCTTCGCCGCCATCAGTTTTTAGCGAACAGCAAATCATCCCATCACATTTGTAGAGGAGAAATTAAGTCTTTAACAGTAACCACTGTCTTTGAGGAGCTCGAGGAACAGAAACAAAATAATGAGAATGGGACTCGAACTCATGCACCTTTTTCGTGCAGCGGATGCGAATCGCACTCGGTAGGGTGGAGAACGGAGGACGATTCGGGCCAGTAAAAGAGTTTACACGTAAAGCCTTAAATAAAAGCCTATGATGGCAACGGGAATCGAACTCACGCCTCCGGAGATTAGGTCTAACGCATATCTAGAGCTTTGAAGACAGCAAAATTACCACTTTGGTACAATAATAATGCTTAGAGCCCGTTCGGTTGCAAAACCGCGCGCGATAATCCCTGCCAAATTTTAGATCGTGATCGCGCGCGATACTGTCGCGATTTTTCCGATAACGCACCTGTTCGGTTGCCTGTATCTCGTAGCTGTATCTCAATCTGCGAAATAGTTTTCCCTATGAAAAATAAATACAGGTCTGACCTGTTTTGCAAGTTGCAAAAATCGTATCGCGCGTACTGTCTCTAGTGCTTATGGCCGACAACAAAAAGGACAACTCGAAATGGACATCTGCGAATGAGGCCACGCTTGTCAGCACACTCAAGAAGGCCAAAGACGACGGCCTCCAGAGCGAAAACGGTTGGAAAACTCAAGTTTGGCAGCTCGTCATTGAGGCCTTGAGAGGCAGTGAAGTGATTAGTGGGGGTGCTCCGAAGGGTGTTTCACAGGGCAAAAGTAGATGGCAAAGGGTGAGTCTTCGTCAATTGCACAAGCTGTTCATTCTAATACCTTCGCAGTTGAAGAGCGAGTACCAGCTTGTTCGTAACCTTCGTGGACAGTCGGGCTTCGGCTGGGATGGTGAACTGCAGCTTGTAACTGCTACAGCTGATGTGTGGGACTCTCTAATCAAGGTCTGTCTATATTACAAGTAAAATCTTCTCTGCTAACGTTCTTCCAGTCAAACCCGAAAGCTTCGCCATGGAGGAAGAAGAACTTCCCACTTTACGAAGATATGGCGCTTCTAGTGGATGGCATTGCCCCAAACGGCTCGAATGCATTCAGGCCTGGGCGCGAACCGACAGGTGGTCTTCTGGACGAGGTTCTTCACCCTGATCTTCGTGATCCCGAGAAGAATATGAGTGACAACGATGAAGAGGTGCGTCTCTCGTCTTGTTATTATTTACTGTTCTTCTTTATTTTGAACACCTTTGCGAAACATCTGCATGCCGTCCTGTGTTCTCGCGTGTATTCCACCTTCCTCTTTGTCGTACTGATACACTATTATAGACTAGTGATATGGATGTGGATCCTGATGACCCGCCAGCCATGGTGCTCAAACGCCCTGCGGAAAGCACTCCCGAGCCTCAGCCGAAGAAGAAGAAGGGTCGTCAGTCTGGCACAACGGCCATTTTCTCGCTGAGCTCATCCATTGAGTCGGCCGTTGATGCTTTCAATTCCAGTTCTGAAGGACCAGCTTCCCAGGCCATCTTATCGTCGCCTCAGCGCAAATCAGCTGCAATCCGAGCCGTAGAAGAGTCTGAGGAACTGTCGGACAATGAAATGACGTTGCGGAGCTTTTCAGAGAGAGGACAGACATTGCAGATGCCTATCTTGCTCTTGGTAAGAAGAGTACTCGCACAGTATATTTGAATAGAGCACTCGCAAAGTATGGTAGTTCTGTTTAATTTATTTAACTTATCTAATGACGACGTCTGCTGTCCAATAACTGTTGATAGTTGTCCCACATCTCTGTTGCAATTTTATCACGAAGCTGCTCTGCCTTTTGTTTCTCTCTCCGAGTTGAAGATCCGGCTAACCCGCCAGCTTGTACTGCATCTCCTGTCTCTAAACTGTCCTCCAGCACATTCTCCTCCGGCATGTCACTGGGATCATAGATACGTATGAAGTTGTGCACGACACAAAGAGCCTGCACAAGCTTTGCTTGGGTCTCGACAGGATACTCGGGTGCAGATGAAAAGATCTGGAAGCGTTTTTTGAAGACTCCAAATATGTGTTCGACAACATTTCGTGCCTGTGCATGGCGTAAATTGAAGAGTTCCTTGTAATCCCGGGGTCTGCACACATATTGAAGTGAATAGGAATAAAGTATGGTGACTTGGATAAATACCTTTTTTTGGCTGCACCCCACTCTCGCAGGTGGTAGCGGACACCACGGTAAGGGACTATGATGAAGAGACTACCAGGAAACCCTGCATCGCCAAGGTAAAACCTTGATTCAGGGATTCTGAAGTCTTTCGAACGTGCATCCTCCAAAATTGTGCTATCTGCTGCACTTCCCTCCCAACCACTCAGCACATAAAGAAATCGCATGTCAAATGAAACCACAGCGAGTACATTCTGTGATATGAACCCCTTTCTATTACGAAAGCGAGGCCTGTCTTCAAGTGGAATAGTCGCATAGATGTGGGTACCGTCAAGTGCTCCAAGACAATTTTTGAAGTAAGGATAGAGCTTGGGCTCATCTCGGATCTCGGCCGGAGTGGGATCAGTGGCTTTTGGAAGCTTGATGTATGCACTGTAGACAGGCATTGATGTGAGAGCATCAACAATACGACGGAAGCATCTTAAAATTAGGTTAGCTTAAAGTGAAGACTTGAAGACAGATGTATCTCACTTGGATATTGTATCTGCACTCCGCTGAATGCGGTCCTGGGCCTTTCGTATTGATAGACCAGTACATGATATGTAGAGGAAGATTGCGAGCTGCTCCTCTGCCCGTAAATGCTTTGTATCACAAAGCCCTGCCCGTTTCTCCAGTTCCGACAACAGCTTCTCAAAAACATGCTTGTTCAAGCCCAGAACATTCCGACACCGGTCATCATGTCCAGCAAGAATCTCTGTTAGCCACCCTTGTCCTGACAGCTGCGAGTCGTTAAGTGGTGTTTTCACGAAGCGGCCAGAAATAGACTGTATAGCATAACCAGCACTCAAGCAAGAGAGAAGCAAGATGTTGCGCATGAAACCATGGCGCTTGCGGTATTCGGATTGTCGTGTATTCTTTGCAGTTCGGGTGATAGCCATTGAGCTGGCAATGAGTCGTACAGTGTACAATGTTGTATAATTAGTGATTATCATACGGAGCTTGAATTCTACTGAAAACATTACACTTTTGCTGGGAAAGCTGTGTCACCTTTTATGAACCCATTTCTTGACATCTCGCTACAAAAATTATTTTGCCATGCAGGGCACAGCCCAAGCTGTCTATAAATGTAGTTTTTACTATACCTTTCAGTTTTGTTAACCTACGTTACAATTCGACAAATACGAGCAAATAAACTAGAGTAACAATATATGCCGATCTTAATTACTTACTTTGGTCGACTTATCTAGTTATGTAACAAGGCCTGCGAGCACAGTCAAAAAAGGCAATTAATTTGTTTTCGGATTTTCTCAGGAAAAAGTTCAAATGCGTTCGGCAGACCTCTATCTCTATCAAGTTGGATACTCTATCTCTATCTGCGGCCTTGCAGATTTCGGTAACACGAGATTGTGATCGCGCGCGGTTTTGCAACCGAACGGGCTCTTAGTGCTTGCCCGACGTTGCTTGTCTTCCTTATTCCAATCACAATTAGAGTATTTGCGATGCTTTCCAAAGGGTCTTTTTTATTTTATTCCAGCAGAACATAGCTATCTATTCGTACATTGCACAAGCTAAAGAGTGATCCACCTGCCGACAGTTCCAGTCTTCGACAGGTACATAAAAGCAGAAAGAAAAGTCGAGTGTGTCACTTTTCAAAAGTTTACATTGTAGGCACATTCCTTGCATAGAGGGTCAAGGCGGTCTGGAGGTGCTTGTACAAATCGAGTGTTTTCTGAAGTCGCTGGTGAACGTACTACAAGTAGTGGTCGTAAACATGTTAGAGCCGTTAAAAGGATGGGGGGAATCGAATGCAAATACCAGCTCGTCACTCTCAGTTTTCATTAGCGTCTGAAACATATCAAGATCCGCAACCATCTACAAGATAGGCAATGAAAACCATTTCGACAACACACTATTGAGATGCACGTACAGCAATCCAAATGTTCGGGAATATCTCCATCGGGTCTTGCAGTGATAGGATCTCGATGCTACACTTCGTCATCGCAGTACAACTGCTGCGCTCTTTCTCAAGGTCTCTCTGCTTCTTGAGCAGCTTGTTCTTCGTTTCTGCAATGGTATGATGTTTAGATAATTGTAAAGCCTTCAAACAGAGATTATTTACTGCGTGCTTGGATCCACAATTTATATACTTCCCGCGCATCTCTGCACGCCATTTTCATCGGCTAAAGACCAACATGAATCAGGAGAACACACATCCGACTTGAAAAGGCTTACAGGGAACAAATATTGCAGGAAACCGAGGCCAAACGACAATGAGGTGATTGAGCCAAGGATTATTAAAGTGAGTATTACAGCTGCGCCTGCGCCCTCGAATACAGTTTTACCCAATGCGGTTAATAACTTTTGTAAGAAATGAGAACTTAAGCCCCATTTTTAGATCGGTCTAAGAGCTACCTGTTCCTGTTTACTATGAAAAGGTACCATTACATTAGGTGAGCAAAGAAAATATGATTTAGAATAAGGTAGGTTCAGGGATGTTACATACCTCTTCAGATCCTTTCGCAGAGATGTAATCGAGTTTTGCAGCTCGAAGAAATATTTGGTACGTGTCCCGTTATATATAAGCCAGGGCTGTTTGAACTTTTCCACATCTGAAGACAGAGCACTGAGCTCCGAACTAAGAGATTGAGCCTCTACATAGTTCGAGGATTTCATAATATACTAAGAAACGTGTTAGATTAGCACTTTGGAATAGTACAGTCGCCTATCTGGGTTTCACTTGCCGTTTGATATTTGACTATCTCCAGACATTTATCGTCCACTGATACTCCGGGATTCATGAGGAAGCGTCCAAAACTACCGACGAAGTCTAGAAGCCATTAGAAAATTCTTTTAATCCGGAGCATGAACTTTCAGACCTCTCATCACCTGAGCACCTGCAGACGACAATTCTTGTGTCTTCAACACAAGTGCATCGCATCGCTGGAGGTTATAAACATTGTAAGAGCAGAATGTCTTTGCGAGGCTATTCCTGACCTCAGTTAACTCGCTCCAAACGGAACGAATGCGGAGTAGCTCGTCTGTAGAATCGATATCGGTGCAAACAAACTCTTCGAGTGTTTTCGAGGAATCCTCAAATAGCTGTTGTGTATATAGGACACTGCGAGACATTGCGCGAATAGGTTCGAGCAGCGTCTCGGAGAACTCCTTTTTTAGGCTGATTTTGTGTATCAATTCCAAAACGCTATCCGCCGAATCATTGCTGTTCAAGAACAAGTCCGAGTCTGGCGAAGTCAAGTTTCGATTGCTCGCAGTCATATTGCACGGAAGACAGAGACCAGACCAGAAATTAGTTCGAGTTGTAGCTCTGAGCGACGAGTCAGTTGCACAGAAAGTGGGTGCGCAACACACAGCAAGGCGTCTTTAAGTTTCATGTTATTACAAGACGTAGAGCATGAGGAAAACGCCTGTATTCTTGAAGTAGGATGGCCAACGTCATTTTCATGACACGGGAATGCCGATCTTCATTTGAGTATACTCACTGCCAGTCACTGCAAACATGCCTCGACGTCGTGGGCTGCAAGGCCACGCACTCTTGTATACTCTAGCTTTATTACATATACTAATATGTACTTTCCTTTTTTGTATGTGTGTTAGTCATGATTCGTAACCCCTATTTTTTGATTTGCTCTATGTACGACACACACGTTGTTGACTATCGCACAATGAAATATCTATCTACGCTCTCTAACTCTTCATTTGGCTGGCAGCGGTGCCTACGATGTATACGACATCCTTCTTGGACTAGTGAATATAAGTAGCTTGACCATGTGGGGCGGTGGATCGAAAATGCGTACAAGCATGTCCGCGTGTTATGAGGTATGTACTAGTTCGGACTTGGGCCTTGCATTGAGAGCTCATTCTGTAAAAGGATCGATCAACTCTTCTGTGATTTCGTGATATCGTACGCTCTCTATTTTAAACTCAAAAAAGCGACTAAAGATCTTGATTATCATCTCTTCGATTGTCGACCTGCTCGTCAATAAATCAGGTACGAGGACGCCCGGATTTCAAACCAACCATAAGCTCGACGCCTTGGTGATCTTGGTTCTTCTACCCGGAGGACGCGGCAAAGTAAAGTAGCCAGCGCCAGACACAGAACATCCATTAGATAGTAGATAGTACGTGTAAAATTTCCCACTCTCGGACTGGATTATTCATATAATTATTCACGCACTCCGGAATCAAGTTTCCATCGCTATAGCTAGGTAAAAAATGTCAGATACATGAGTCTTCTGCGTCTTCGGGTAATCATGTGTTTGATCAGCTCGCGGATAGTTCCGAGGCTGAAAGTGGTCTTTGAGCTGACTCACCGCCTCGTATCGCTGGCAGCTTATCGCAGCCCCGACTTTGCAAACTCGTACTTCTGACTTCGAATATATTGGCTAATACAACAGTCGAATCCTCATCCCTTCCCACAGTGGAGAAGAACCTGGGGCGTGGCGTGGAAGGAAAGAACTGAAATTGGAAATGTCACCGTAGCTTGGCCGGGTCGGGACCGACTGGTATACGACTCGGACAGCCCAAAACTTAGTCTCCGGCTTCTACACGCGAACATGATTCTAGTGTTGTGCCGAGCCATGTTCGGTGTGTACTGCTTACTATGTTCACTTCAAGTTTCTTCTTTCATATGGAAAACTCTCGTTAGATATGTCGATGCGCGTGCTGCGCACTTCTGCGAACTGTCCTCAAGCCAAACAATCAGCAATCGAAGTCCCCCCTTCCGGTCTTTCAGATCCCCGATATCTCACAGATGTCTTGCTTTCATGCTAGCGCTCTGGTGAGCCACGTCCAAGTGTTGATTTTGGTTTCACCAAGCCTATACATCTTGTGGGTATCATCCCTTGGATGTACATTTATCACCGTGATTCGACGCCTCATGCGAAATCGGGAACTGTGCTGTAAGGTTCTACAGGCAAATATTTCCTCATAGGCACAAATGACTCCGACCATCGACCCCGGTTATATCACGTTTATGCCTTGCAATATGGCTCTGAACTGAATCCAGAGAATTATCCACCCACCCTCTTCGCGCGAGAATATACGTCGCTCCTACCGGTGGAGATGAAATCTTTGTCCGACGGACACAAGCAAAAACGCGAACGACGACACGATATACGCAACTTTCTAAGTTCTGACTATCAGTGTTCTTCTGCTTCGTTCTCCATGTGCTATACCATTGGCATGTAGCTGCGCGATGAGCTCTTACTTGCAACAATATTGTGCCATCTTGGTGCCTGTTTCTCCATGCTAGCAGATAAAGCTGTATCTGCTCGAAAGTGAGTTAACACATCCGTCGCCCAGATAATCCCTCCTCTTTCCTCCCCGTCCTCACTACCAGGCTACCCAAACTGGTCAAAATGAGTGCTCTTGCAGACACTGTCATCATTGCCCCTTCACTCGTATACCAACAAGATGCCGGCAGCAAAGGCGTACTTGCGGCATCCAGCTCCAGCGAGACTGCCACAAATTCCGTCCACTCAATCGACGAGAAGGATGACATCTCGTCTGTCGAGAAGGGTCATTATTCTGACTGGGAAGGCTACGAGGACGAGATCCTTCCAGACAAATTGCAAGGCCGCTTCGTACGAAACCTGCGATTTCAACTCCTGAATATTTATCGACGGCTTTTTGGCGTCGTTTTTGTTACAAATATGACTATCTTCATCGTCACCATCGCGAAGGGCGGGAGTGATGCCAAGAACCTTGGTCTCATTGTCGTCGCAGATCTTTTTTGCGCAGTTCTCATCCGTCAAGACTATGTGATCAATGCTATTTTCACGGTCTTCTGCTCCATGCCTCCTTCGTGAGTTCTTCGACACTGACTTGATCCACGGACTAACTTTCTCCCTTATTTTATTCGCAGTTGGCCGTTGTTCATCCGACGCTTGTGTGCCCGAGTTTACAGCTTAGGCGGGAGTGAGTTCTTTGATACCTGAAGTCACTTCGACCGCAACACTTAACGTGCCTTTTTTCAGTACATTCTGGATGTGCTGTCTCTGGCGTCTGTTGGTTTGTATACTTTACAGCACAGTCAACTTTAGAACTACTGAATGGTGGCAAGGTGATCAATCATAGAATTTGATGTAAACGTGTTCTTGACCTTCTACTTCCCTAGTGTTCCGTCGCAACAGTGGTAATGGCATATTGCATCCTTGTACTTCTTCTGGTCATCGTCGCCCTCGCGTACCCTAAGTTCAGGGTTATTGCCCATGACACTTTTGAGAAGGTTCATCGTTTCCTCGGTTGGACCGTTGTCGCACTTGTTTGGTGCCTGGTAAGCTTATCGCAACTGTCCTCTCAAGCTTGTGCTCAAGTTCATCACAGATCATACTTCTCACGAACGATTATCGTCCTCGTGGACAGAAGCTGGGACGGGCACTAACGGAGTCAGCCCCTTTCTGGCTGGTCGTTGTCCTGACCATCTCCATTATTCTTCCCTGGCTCCGCCTTAGGAAATATCCCGTTCGATCAGAGGTTCTGTCCAAGCATGCTGTTCGACTGCATTTTGATTACGGTGGTACGTTGGTATAGTATCTAGTCTCTCAGTGCCTGACTACACCGTTTTTACAATAGTTTCACCTGTGCCTGGGTCGTTCTCTCGTATCTCTGATACCCCTCTCTTCGAGTGGCACTCGTTCGCCACTATGGCCGAGCCCGACAAAAAGGGATATTACTCAATGGTGGTCTCGCGCGCGGGCGACTGGACGAACAAGATCATTGAGAATCCGCCTTCGGAGATATGGATTCGCGGTATCGCAACCTGCGGCGCACTTCGCATTGTGCCTCTGTTCCGCCGCGTCATTCTAGTCGCCACTGGGAGCGGCATTGGTCCGATAGCACCCCATGTATTTGCTCAAAGCGTCCCCTTCCGTCTTTTATGGACGGGACCTAATGTGAGGGAGACATTTGGTGACAATCTCGTGGACGCGGTTCTCAAAGCAGCACCCGATACTATCATTTACGGTACGTATTGAGTCAATCGTCCTTTCTTCGGTTACTGAGGGTCGTCTCCAGACACTCGTAAGCACGGGAGGCCGGATATGGTCAAACTCAGCTATAAACTCGCTCGCGAATTTGAAGCCGAGGCCGTGTGCATCATTTCGAACGAGAAGCTCACGAGGAAGGTGGTGTACGGCTTGATGAGTCGCGGAGTACCAGCTTTCGGTGCAATTTGGGACTCCTAAATAGATTCGGTGGTTCGTCTTCTGCCAATCTTCTAAGGTTTCGTTGAGCTCGAGCGTCTCTTTAATTGTCCTTCCTCTTACACTTCCGACTCTAAACATGCCTTCTAAAGTTTCGTTGAGCTCGAGCGTCTCTTAATTGTCCTTCCTCTTACACTTCCGACTCTAAACATGCTGAAGTCCCCTCATGTCATCTTGATTGTCTGTATACTAGATCCTTCTAGCCTGCCCTTTGCAGTGCCCCATGTATCGCATTTTCCACATGTCGCCTTTTGCTAGTATCGCTGACGTCCGCGACTCTTTTCGTTCAATCAGCGCCTTATTTTCTACTACGCAGCGGGTACCACGAGTGAGGTGGTTTGTGACGAAACCCGTCGGACCCGTCTCTCGAGTGTCCTGTAACTATTGTACTCCTAGTAGTATATAGAGGACGTGTAGCTGAAAAATTTGTCCACTCGAATCTTCAGGCTAGCTTGCCTCCAGAGCCACATTTCCTTATTTTACTGCGCAAGTCTGTAAAGGTCTGTTTGACTCCGAGTAGTACAATACCTAGCAATCTATTTAGCTATGAGCATTAGCGGACGCATCGGAAGAGAGTAGAGGTCTCGTTTTCCGACTCAATTAGAGGCTGAAGCATGATGACAATTTGAGTGCCTAGGGATCAAGATAGTCCCATCGGCAGGTTCCGAGCGTTTTATATTCCGATCAACGGCAAGCTTGTGCCGCTCGGCATTTCAAGCTCCCGATCTCCATTAATCTACGTAGACTTCCAAAACTCAAGCAAATCCCTTCTCACTCCACCCATTTCGCATCCTATTATGAAGACAGGAGGCGACCAATTACAATAATACAGTCTGTTTGATTGGATAGCAGTTTGCAAATGTCAGCTTTTGAGTACGGAGAATGGAGGCGGTCGTAGATACAGAGAAAAGGTAAGTCAATAATGAAATACAAAACAGTAAAAAGAAAATCCTAATTCAACAAGTACATATATTTCAGCCACGAAATCAAGTGTCGTGATTAGATCAGAAAGAAGGGGAAAGGGTTGCGAACGAAGAAAAAGATGGGCGAAGGAAGAACGATGAGGGCACCGGCACTTTGTCTGCGTCCGATATTACCACGCCTTGTTCGCTTTGTTGAGCAACTTAGTGATGAGCCCACCGGGCTTCTGCTGGGACGTCTCGTCGTTGAAGAAAACACCGATTGCGCCGGTGCGACTCTCGATGCGCAGCTCGTCGAAATAGGGCTTCCCCATGTGTTCATATATCACTGATGGTGGGAAAAGTTGCTTTAGTCGCCAAACTCTTATACAGAGAGGAAACGAAGGAGGTTCCTTTCTTTGAAACAGACTCCACGAAACGGAAATGAAGAAAGACGGTACGCACCCTCATTTGGATTATTGCCTACGAAGTACTGCCCCCGCGCGCCTTTGCGGTGCTCGGACACGGCCGTCACGACGCTCTCCATCTCCTCGGAGAATTGCACAGGTTGGCGCGAGGTGATCGCGGGCGCTTGTTTAACGGGTTCGCCACTGGCATCGCCATTTTCCGGCACTTTTTTCTCGCCGTCGTAGTGGAGGTTAACGCTACTGCTAATCGCTTGGCTGGCGAGGTACGTGGTCGACGCGGACATATTTAAATTTGCGTTTGCGATGGCATTAGCGTGGACGTGTCCCATAAAGGATCGTGGGATGCCAATAGAGACGGCGCCTTGCTCGGAGCTGAGGTGTATTCGGAGGCGTTGATGCATTTGTGAATGCTAAAGCGCAAAATCTATTCAATACATGCTACAGAAAAGGAGAGAAGCAAATAACAATAGATGAAACTCACTATCCGCACTGTGATGGATCCACTCACGCTCCGGATGTCAATCTCTGCGCGGCTTTTAGTCTTCCGTGGCCAGGGATACGATGGAATCGGAGACGTCCAACCATCTCCCCAATAATCATCATCTCCTTCTGTGTCGCTGTCGTTATCACTTCCCTGCCCCTCATTTCTCTTTTTGCTCCGACTTTCTGTTCTCCGCCGCCCGCGTGTCGCACACCCGTCGCGCACCCAGATATCCACACACACGTCTCCACTGCGCGTCAGTAAGATCAGATTCGCCCGCTTTGCCTTTCCCTTTGCGTTCTTCCCTCCGCCAACGAGCAACACATCCGGGTCGTCCGGAAGGAGACAGTCGGGAACAAACAACGTAGGGTCGATGACGAACGCGCCTGTAATCGCAGCAGACTCGCGCTGCACGTACACGTTGTTAGCAGCTCGGAGATGTGGAGGCGGCCCGATGCGAGGCGCGGGGAGCGACGCGACCGTTAATGCGTGCGGGGATAACGGTAAGGATAGTTGAGATGTCGATGGGGATGGACCAGAAGAAAATAGAGTCGGGGTTGGAGGAACGAGGGTCTGCGAAGATATATTCTTGAGGGAAAAACTTGATCTTGAACGTGCCAACAGGCCCTGGCCGAGCGAGGGTACAGAGGCGGAACGCGGATGACTTGGCTGGACGCGGATTGTGCTTGTCAGTGACAGCTGGCTGTCCAGAGGTCCAAGAATCCGCCGTGGCGAGTACGGTGGTAGAGTCTCTCTCTGCTAGTAAAAAGGATAAATTGATAAGGCTGGTTATATATACACTCCTCCAGAAATATACACACCTTTTCTTTCTCCTTGTCCTTGACATCTATCTCGTCCAGGAGGATCATCGTTCAGTATGACATTCGGTACGAAGCAGATCTACATTTTGCCATTAAGCGAGTTAGCCGAGAACACGCATTCTGCTAAAGCCTACTTACCTTCCTTGAGAATGCAGATGGTCGTCGGACGTTAAGATTGGATCGAACACAGCGTCCATGGTTCGCGGTTCGCCACTATTGCCGTGGCCATGTTCGTGTCCGTTCGATCGGAGGCAGTGTTGTGGTTTCGCGTCATGCCGTCCCAAACTATTGTGCAAAACTGCTCTATCGGGCAGTATTCGATAAGCTCAACAAAAATGGTGGGAATGAATGATAAACCATCAATGTTATATTTGAAAATACAGATTCATACACTGATATCTGTACATTTACATATTTCAGTCACGCATAAAGATTGTGCAGTTTCCTCGGAAGATTAGAATTAAAAATGAGTGTAAAGAGAGTAAAATTTTCGCGTATTCTAGCGCGTTGTTCTAAGATTGGAAACCAGCATTGGCTGGACGTTGCGGCACTCCAACTGGTTTTCTAGGGGACCCAGGGAGGAAGACCCTTCGCAGGGAGCTCTGTATCTACGAGTCCCAGATCGCGCCGAAGGCTGGGATTCCGCGACTCATCAGCCCGTACACCACTTTGCGGGTGAGGGTCTCGTTCGAGATGATGCACACCGCCTCAGCGTTGAAGTCACGGGCTAGCTTGTAACTGAGCTTGACCATGTCCGGACGTCCGTGCTGGCGAGTATCTGCAGAATAAAGCGGTTTGCTCAACGTCTAAGCCGGAGATCGGTAAACATATGTACGCACCATAGATGACCGCCTCAGGCTCGGCCTTGAGAACGGCGTCCACCAGTTTGTTACCGAATGTCTCGCGTAGTTTCGGCGCGGTCCACAACAGGCGTATGGGCATCTTTTGGGCGAACACGTGCGGTGCGATCGGAGCAATGCCGCTACCGGTAGCAACGAGCAAGACGCGGCGGAACATCGGCACGATGCGGAGCGCGCCGCACGTCGGGATGCCGCGGATCCAGAGCTTGGTAGGCGGGTCTGCAATCATCTTGCTCGTCCAGTCACCTGCGCGGGAGATGATGACAGAGTGGTATCCTTTCTTGTCGGGCTCGGCCATCGTCGCGAAAGAGTGCCACTCAAAGAGCGGGCTCGTAGAGAGCCGGGTGAACGAGCCCGGCACGGGAGTAACTGTTCCGTCGTCAGTACTGGAATGATGACGTACAGATTCGCTCGGACTTACCACCATAGTCCATGTGCAGTCTAACGGCATGCTCGGAGAGAACCTCGGGGCGGACAGAACGTTTGCGAAGACGCATCCACGAAGACGCGATCGAAAGAGTAAAAACGACGACCATCCAGAAAGCAGCGGACTTAGTCAGAGCGTGCCTCAACGTCTGCCCAGGCTTCCGATAGTCGTTCGTCAGAAGGACGACCTATGGATAAGTGTTCAGATATTGTCAAAGATAAAATCAGACCTGTTATAAACGCACCAGAGCCCAGACCAATCCAACAGCGGTCCATCCAAGGAAACGATGCGTACGTTCGAACGAGTTATGGAACCTCTGTCGGAGCTTCGGGTACGCAAAAATGACCATCGTCAGGAGAAGCAGAAGAACACAATAATCTATCACAACAGTCGCGATCGAGCTCTAAACAAAGTTGATCAGAGATATCTTTGATAGTTAGATAGAATCAATCACCTTGCCACCGTGAGCGAGTTCCCAACTCGCTTGGCCCGAGAAATATATCAACCAGCCTACCCCAGAAATACCACATCCAGAATGTACTAAGAGGAGGACGTGCATATGAGTTTCTTGTAAATATCGTACAAGGATTGAGATAACTCACTGCCGCCGAGACTGTAAACTCGAGCGCACAAACGTCTGATCCACAAGGGCCAGCTGCGCAGCAAAGTTTGATTTATTTGTGCATCAAGGGCGTAGATGAATGAATGACTTACGAAGAAGGCACGGCGCAGAAAACTGTAAAGATGACATTGATGACATTATCCTGGCGAATGCAGATAGCGCAGAAAAGGTTGGCGACGACGATGAGTCCAAGGTACTCGGCGGTCACGTTGCCCTTCGCGATAGTGCCGATGAAAACAGCCATGTTCGTGACGAAGACGAGACCGAAGAGACGCCGGTAGATGTTGAGAAGCTGGAAGCGCAGGTTGCGCAAGTAGTGGCCCTGTTCTTTGTCCGGGAGCACCTCTTCCTGGTAGCCTTCCCAAGCGTAGCTGTGTCCCTTCTCGATGGAGGATATCTCGGCCTTCTCGTCGACTACATGGGTGGAGTTCTGGGCGGTGGTGTCGGCAATGGACACGACGGACGCGCTGTCGCCTTTCTCATCGACTGAGCGGGAGAAATTTTGCGCCGTGCCGTTCGAGACCGACACTGCAGACTTCGTACTCTTGTTGTCGTCGGAGTCTCTCCGGTAGGCGAGCGGAGGGGAGACGGGCATGGCAGATTCAGCGCGGGTGTCCGGAAGCATCTTGTTGATCAGGATTGACGTGACGTTCGTCAAGAAGAGAAGAGAAGACTAGGAGATGCTGCGAAGAGATGGCCTGCTGAGAAGTTGCGATGCATAGCCAGCTTATATAGGTAGAGCAGATGCCACTCAGTGATCGTGTCGTAAACTTTTTGAGACAAAGGCTGTCTTGGTCCATACGATAAGCAAGATGGCGCATGAGAACGAAGCTGGCAGCATGAGTAATCCGACCCCAGAATCTTTTGAAATCCCGGCTGTCGTCTATGTCTGAACTTCGCGTCGAAAGATTAGCCAGCAGACTGCAGACATAAGATAGAGCAGCAGCGCCGAAGATTGAACGACTCTATTGACTGCAATTTCAGCAAAGCCCATTTCAAATTTGCGACGAAGTTTTCGACTTCGCCCCAGAAGTGCATTCAGGGACCTGCCTAGCGTGTTCTGTCCTAGAATTGTGGTGCAGAAACCTTGCACGACGGGAATGTTTTGATTTACACCGACGAGGGCGCATTTAAGGGTCGTCAAGTTTATCGAAAAGTGGTTCCGCAAATAGACAACCTACGGCGTTGAAACAAAACGTTAAGGAACCGATACATTGGGACACAAAGAATAAACAATGCCGTGCGGTTTTGAAGTGCGCAAACTCGAGAGATTGAGGAGCGGGAGCTGTAGGAAGCGGAAAATATGGCTCAATACTTCCCGAAAGATCATTGTCTCTTGATAGCATTTCGCAGTTTCAGATACAGTTAGATGCGTAAATAACCCTACAAAGTTCGAAATTAGCATATCCTTCCCCGCACAATCAGCATGATTCGATATTATCGCACCTTCGAACAATCTTATGTCTATGTGCAAAAAAGATAATTAAGCGAGACAGAGTCTCGTGTTTTGCGACAATTTCAAAATAAAATAAAAAACCTCGACAATATCTTCCTATGCCCGCGGTAGAAAGATATTTTTTGAAATAAATTCATCTGCGGTGATGGCTCAGGTGCTTTGACGGGCGGAGAAAATATTTTATTTGATGAGCGCAATGCGTCGCCAAGAACGTCTCTGAATGAGGAGTCGGCAGACGATTTGGGTTCTTGATTTCGGAGAGAAGATGAAGTCGGCACCGAGTTTTGGATATCTCCGATGCTTACAATATACAGCATGTCTCTGAGTAGATGGCCGCGGAGTTTGGATGGTGCATGCGAAAGCTGACCACAGCTGCGATTCGCATAAATCGAGGTCAGCTCACGAGAAGAAAGCGCTAAACGGTCGAAACCGTTTTGCTACAAAGTTCTGTCACTGGCGGGCGGAGCAAAATTTATAGAATTTTTGCAGCGGGGTTGAGTAACAGGCGAGCGTACCTATTGGAATAAGTAACAGTATCTTCGACTTCACAAGCACAAATTTCCTTGAAACCGCGAACCACAACTTCTTGCGGGATGCGTTGTCAGGGACTACAACTATGGGAAAAGGGGTTCCCCAAAGTCTCGAATGCAGGTCAAAAATTACTTATGGGAATGGGTATAGTATCTTCAGTCAGCACGGTCTCACAACCTACGCCTGTGAAAGCAACAGCGAAGAGGGTTGCTAATCATCCGATTCATCGTGGGCTGATCCGAGCGTCCAGGCCAGGAGTCGTTGATCCATAGTGTCGGTAAAGGCCGCTCCATTTCAGCAGAGTAGAACAGTCCAACAGCGTACATGCAGCGTCTGCATCTAGGGTGCCAGAACCAATTTGGACATTCTAAGCGAGAGAGGTACGTGCAAGTATGATGTGAAAATGGACAACAGTTTGCCTTGCAGCGTCGTCCCGAAGTGTGTATCACTATTGCACGTGACTCCCGGATTCACCCGATAGTTTTCTAAAGTTTGGACCTGGGAGTTCATATTTTTTCAAATGACCGTTGGAACGCTCGGGACTAATAAGCTATGATGATGATAAGGTATGCATCTACAGATTGACGTGCTGTTCCGTTGATGGTAGCGCTTCGAAGGGTCGACAAGAAGAACAAATGAACAAGCTGTTGCTCGAGTGTCTACCTCCGCGGCTGCCGCATCATGGATTTGTAAATCTCAGTCGTGAACGGTCACGTTTTGTCTAAACCTGTGCCTCATTTCTCTTTGTAAAAATTTAGCTGTCAATCATATATTGGAGTTGCTGTCGGACTCATGTTTCGTCCTAGAAGCATCCGCGTATATCGCAGGCAGGTCAGCGACGAGGACTGCGAGGACAAAGCTTGCTGAAACCTCGTTGAAAATTGGCATACATTGGCCTTGTCTATTAGGTATTTGTATCCAGCTTCATCGCTAAGGTGAGGCTACTCAGGGCTGGAAGGAGCCACGGTTGCCTACCCATCATGGCCTAGCTTGAGTATAATCAATGTGGTCTTGGAGTACGACGAAACGATGAACCTTCAGCGCTCCGAATCCCGTTTACCACGACTAGATCGCACGTTGGAATCGCTAGTGACTCTAGTGTTATCGCAAGTGGGAAAGAGAACAGCAAATCGTGAATCTAGATATGTACACATGCTAACAAGTAAAGCAAGCAACATGAGCTAACTGGCGAAAAAAGGACTGAAAAATCTTACCGAACTAAGGGAAGGAAAAACGACAAGTCATCATGCGGTTAATATACAGTGCAGATTGTTGACTAGCTGACAGGAGGGGGTGTGCGTATCGTATACGCATACCATACTACGAAAACAGATCGACAAGGATCGTGATTATGCCAAGGACTAATGTAAGGGAGAAAATAAATAGATAAATATATATCAGCGAGTAAGTCAGCTTTCGAACTCAATCGCACCAATTTCTACACCAATGAGCGCAATGACAATTTGCTCTAGACGTTCCGAGTGCCGACTAGATACTGACTCCTTGAGCAATTGAAGCATGTCTTGCAGGACCTAATCATACAGGTACAACGGGCGGATGCGATGAGATATTAACCCCGTGAAGTAATATGGAAGAGTATACGGACCTCGACGCGCGTATTCAGCAAATTTACACGCTGGGGAATCTCAAGGTAGCTGCGTGCCGCCTCGTATAATGGCTGGAGATCCGGATACCTCTGGAAATAAACAATGGTTTAATAATAAAGCAGGACAAGATATAGGAAGTCCCATACTAACCCAGAATACTTCCTACACGGATAGATGGGGGAGAATGCGAGCTTAGAATTTTAGACAGAACATTGCAGACTAGCTACACACCGGAGAATCAAGGACCGAGCCAACGAGGTTGATATTCATGCGCAAAAGAAACAGCTCCCCGATCTGCTGCATGATTTCTAATGG
Source organism: Phellopilus nigrolimitatus (assembly GCA_021029095.1). Taxonomy (NCBI): domain Eukaryota; kingdom Fungi; phylum Basidiomycota; class Agaricomycetes; order Hymenochaetales; family Hymenochaetaceae; genus Phellopilus; species Phellopilus nigrolimitatus. The sequence continues at coordinate 29,297 of JAJOHG010000196.1, forward strand.
GAAAAGTATCTTCGTTTTAGTATATTCGGAAGCCTCGTTTTCTGGAATGAAATACTGAGCTACCTTTGTGCGGCATCCCAACCTTGCCCGTCTCGCTAATGATCTCGGGGATGTCCTTTGTATTTTCGATAGTCGAGGTGATCAGCCCTTCAAACTACCCCATTCAAAATGAAGTCAGTGGGTATATCATAGATCATTCAATCAAAGGAGGACTGACCAAGGAAATTTTGACCGACTGCGCTAGAGCGTGTGATAAAGAAAGCTTTGTCCTGCAGTAAACGTCATCAGAAAAGAGCCGAGGCAAGATATGAAAAGGTAGTACATAAAGCCAGAGCCTTTTCGAAGCGTAACAACATCGTTGAATATCCTGTAGTTGGGCGTTTTAGCAAGCGCACGGGCAACGCAAAAATTGAACACCCTTTACCGACTATAATTAGCATAGTAATAGTTTAAATCCTCCATTTCGATGTCATCTGGAGCTGAATATGTTTCAGTCGTTTCCAGGCGGTAGCAGAAAAGAGACAATGCTCTCACTCACCGAGTCTTTCTACTTCGAACCGTTTTCTACGGAAAATTTGTTTTATCGTCAGCAAAAACAACATACACACAAACATTTGTAATACTCACATCGATGAAAGGAATCGTTTCTCCTCTGCTTCCGTCATTCCCCATATCACGACAGTCCCGTACTCGAACATGAAAATCTCCGCGTGTGTGCCTCTGCCAGAGTCGAATTTTCGCCTTTTCTTTGCATCCTTGTCTTTCGGAATGACGTCACCGTCTCGCCTAATGCCGTCAATCTCCTCTTCGTTCTGCACGTGAAGATCAGGCGCGCCCAGCAAGTCACCAATTTTCGTGCGGCTATTGTCGCGGGCGGGTGGCGGGCGGTCGAGAGAGCGCCGCTGAGTTTCGGACGGCGAATATGTGGCGTCGTACAAGTATGTCGTGTAGATGACTTCGTCGATGAGACGAGGGTTCGTATGATACGCAGACTTGCGCGCTTGGAAGAACTTCATGAGATCCGCAAGCCGGTACGATCTGGCCGAGGCAGGAGTTCAGTACAACCTCAAATGAGCAAAGGAACACAACGTACGAAGCGGTGGCATATGCAGTCACTCGCGGAAGCGACTTGGCTTTCTTCTTCGTCAACCGCAAGGCATCTCTTCGAGCAGTTCCCTCGGGGATCTGTGCGATCTGGTTGTACACCTGGACAGGATGCGACGCGTCAGTACTTTTTCGGGCGCGTGCCTTTCATAACGACGACGCACCTCAGCATCCTGTTCCTCTATCTCCTCCTCTTCATCGTCTGCCTCATCTTCATCGCTGTTTCCAGTACTTCCACCCGTCGGCTCTCCTCCAGTTGGCGGAGGCGGTGGCTTGGGGAGCTCGACGAGGATTTTGGACTGGGATGGAACATCTGGCTGGTCCGGGAGGACTTGCAGTTTCCCTGCGATCTTTGTCGACCGATTAGCGCCACGCGTCTTCGCTTCAGCAGGAGGCACCCTGGGGCTGGTGGTGGGTAACCGACCCCCGTTTAATTGCTCGCCAGCCATGGCACACACTGACACTCGACACGAACAGTCGACGTCAAGAAGTGACCGGTCCGAAGCTTCCTATTATATTCGGAATTCACTTTGATCTATTCGTGAGAATGTCAAGTATACACGTATATACAAAGTGTAGTTATGTAACAAGTGTTTGTAATGCGTCCGTAAGCAATTGGTTACTCCGTTTCTCGTTCGGTCAGACCAGCACGCACGTCAGGCCTGCTCGCGCGAACGGTCTGCAACCATCTCGACGCGTGTTGAAGGGTCTTTATTTGCCATAAAACCGTCTGTCGGTCTTGGTTTACTCGGTGTCTTATGATCTTGCAAAGTATTCTGCCCTTCTCTCTGGCTTTCTCCTTCCCGTGGCGTCTCTATCACCAGCTAGAGACCCAAATTCAGTGATCATGGCCCCTTTATTCTCGCCGCCTGACAATGGTTTGTACCCGCCGCAGGCACCGCTCGATAGCGACGCGTATCCAGTCGCACCGTCCGAGCTTTCTCTCGAGCAGGTTCACGTCTATGTCCGTCATGGTATGTGTGATCATTGTTTTAGCTTGAAGTTTCCAAATAAACTCGTATTTCATAGGCGAACGCACGCCGGTCAGAGTACGAATGTCCGACCCACCTGCCTCTATATCAGCACACTGGAATCTGTGCAGAACCGCCAGGCAATTTCGTGCGTCTGTGGCGACGTTCGGGGACGCGGTCCTTGACTCGCCACGCTCGTCCGACGGTATGGACTTCTTGCCGGTCAAGAAAGTCGTAGAGAGGCCGGATGGGACTGCAGCAGAAGGCGAATGGTGCGTGTCAAATTTGTGTAACAGAGTCTTGTGATCACTGACCCGTCATTCAATCAAAGTCTTCTAGGGGAGTTAACAGACGTAGGCAGACAGGTGAGCGAACTTCTCGATCTCATGTTTCTCTCAAATCTGACTGTAGAGTTCGGCTAGTCTACTTACAATTATGGCCGTGCTCTGCGTAAACTTTATGTCGAAAAGTGAGCCTAGTCTCCCCAATACGTTCGCATAGTAGATGCTCATCATCCACACAGGCTGGGCTTTCTTCCGGACACCATCTCTAACACGAACGAAACATACTTCCGGTGAGCGCCGTTTAGAACACTAAAAAATAAACCTAAAGCTCAGTCCGCAGCTCTACAAATATGCCTCGGACAATAGAATCTCTCCAAGAAGTCATACATGGACTATACCCTCGGTCAAAACTTGGAGCAGGAGTCATCCCTCAGCTTCTTGTTAGGTATCTGGCCTATAAGGATGTGGATTTCATCTTTCTACTGACATTGCGCTTAGAAACGGCGAGAGCGAAAACCTCATCGCCAACGCTTTCTCGTGCAAACGCTTAGAACATCTTCTAATTGGCTTCGCACAAGGTACGCTTTTTGTTATATTGGAAGTTCTCCTATACTTATTTAGCTTTGCAATTTTGAAAGCGGCTGCTTCTGCATACAATCACACCTTGGAGCCATTGGACAAGAAGCTGTCCCGCTACATCGGAGGAAACCCTATCCGCTTGGTACGTAGCGCTTCTATCTCTTTCGGTCGAATTCATCGCGAACCTAGACTATTGAGTAGGATGGGCAACCCAGAGCTTCGGGTATCCTCGATACGGTGAGCGCATGAGTTTGTTTCTGCAAATTGACTAAGTAATTAATCATAACTCGTAGATCAGGGCGAGCACTGCGCACGGCATCAAAGTGCCCCCAGAATTCGAGGACAGGTCGGTCATGGAGCTGATTGTAAGATCTTATGTATCCATCTGGTCATTCCTGATTTCTCATACTTTACGGAGGCAACAGGAAAAGGCGGTCGTGACTGAATGGTTCGCAGGTGGGTCCCCTAAGCTTCCTCTCTTCGAAAATAAGAGATGCTGACTTCTATCCTCAGGGTGTGAGACCACCCAAATGCTTGTCATACTTATCCATCAAGCCAATCTAACCTTGCCTTCTCACAGATAAAACAGAAGAAGTGCGTCGCCTCGGCATGGGCCGCCTCCTCGACGACCTCTCGCGCAAGATGGTGTTGAAAGCCGCTCCGCTGGCGCTGAAAGGCAATGCAAACGTTGCCAGTGCCACGCCGAAGCTCCTTGTGCACAGTACGCACGATACGGCGCTCGCCGCGCTCCTCGCGACGCTGGACGTCTACGACGAGAAGTACGTCATCATCCTCCATCAGTCTGTGCCATTGATACATTGCTGATTAGCAATTATGTGCGACTTCCGTCCGTTGTGGTTTATGAATCCGAATTCGCAGGTGGCCGCCGTTCACCTCGTCGATCACCTTCGAGTTGTTCAAGAAGGCACCGCACGCGGACCCCCCAGGGTCGTACTTGCAGACTGTCTTCACCGCGTTCTCGCCATTCAAACGCAGCGCAGAGCCCGCAGAACACTGTAAGCTCTTCGCATCCAAGTCTCCTCTCACTCTGAACCTCGCTATCAATCCATAAACAAACGAATGATTGCCTACTCAGTCGTCCGCATACGCTATCAGAATGAGTCGCTCGCGCTGCCATTCTGCGCGGAGAGTGGACGGACACCTCCCGGGGCACCCCGAACTGTGCACGCTCGCCGCGTTCCGGGAACGCGTGCGCGCGCTCACACCGACGGACTGGGAGGCGGAGTGCGCGGTGCATCCGGCAGCCCAGAAGCGGATTTGATTTCTTTGTTTCTCGTATTGGGTAATTGGGTATCTGGGACCAGAGGAAGGAGGGAGTTTAATGAGCTTGGGGAACAGAAGAAGGAAGGGGTTAAGTGAGGCTATACTGACGGCTACTGCATAGATTGTAACTTACAAGCACGGTACACTAGATTTTCCTTCTAAATTCAAGGCATCCAGCTTACTGGGTTTACTAACCCAGGTACCACCGGGAGGGACTCGAGGTACGGATTGATGAAAGAGTATCACCGTATGATTGTGACTGACGTTTGTACAACTCGTACATTTAGTGCGTTGATGTCCTAAAGCTTCGCTGTCGATCACATCGAATAAGAGGCCAGCATCAAATCAAGTTTTGAATCTGTCACAACCGTGACGTCGCAGAGATAAATGCTCGCGAAGTCTTGGATCTCGTCAGACAGTCAGAGACACGATATAATCGGACTCATCTCATATGCCGAAGCTAGGGATAATGACGCATCGAAATCAATCGCTTCGTTGGCGTGCGAGCCTGATGGAAATGGGGACATCTGTCGAGGTGCTCCAGTCATCCGAAACTTTAGGAAAAGATGCTGGAGGTGAAGCTTTTAGCAGAGTTGCGCCTACCCTAAACATCATTGGCTGGCCCTGAGAATCCCTTTTAGACGCACTCGTTCTCAGATTTTTAGTCTGAAGCACCGGTAGTAGGTACCATCACGACTTCCGAATTTCTATAATTCTGCTTCAAGGAATTACCAAGGCTTTCTGTGCTACCTGAGAATAAGGAACGTCTACTTTCTCCAGATTTCTTGTGTGAAATCAAGGCTGCAATTTAGTTGCTCGTGAGTAGTTCAAAGATTCCTAAACGTCATCATATTTCTTGGCATATTTGTCGATTTCAGTACATCAATCCATTTTGTGCGACGAGACCCTTCCTGCCATCGTACTTCCTGACATTATTATGATCCTGGCTCAGGAGAATCATACGAACGTTGCTTTTATACGATGAGCTCAATGACGCTGGCTCTGCCAGGCTCTCCTCTCGGCTCATACCTAAGTCCCCTCTGCATTGCTATTGCCCCGAGACCAATCATTCAACAAAATGTCTGGCGGCAGCGAAATATCCACTAAGGTCGCAGACTTTTACTCCACACAACTGTCAATTTATTGTCAGCTCGCAGCTACGACTCTCCTCGTCTATGACACCAGTTGAGTTCAAATATTTTGAGAAGTGACTGTCGGACAATCTACTCAATACCATTGCCAATCCCGCAGTTGTAACATTGGACAAAGAGGCGAGTTGTCAGCTTATGTCTACGATGATAATTTACATGATTTGTGCATTTAAAAAAAAGGTCAAATACTTCTGGGTAAGCTTTTGATAAGTCGTTCGCCGCAAGAAACTTTACGAACGAAATGGGGTGCTCGTACCAGGGTTCTCCCCGAAAATCTATTTCCTGGATATTCTTCTCAGTAAGTAAATCTACCCCGACCCGGGCCTGTCCTTGATATCTACTGATTTCCGTTACAAAACTTTACAGAATCGCTATATTGGACTATTCGCGGCCGTCCTTAACCTACACCGTGGGTTGTCTATGCGTATTTCTCAGTGGGCACTCTTTTAAATCGCATACCCCGATCTAGATTACTTCCCTTCCGGCGACGACGCTCTGTGAGTGAACTTTCTTCCATGCTCCCACTCTTTCCTCAGACGATCGACAGCGCATCTCGTGTCTGTAAGTTTCCAATAAGTTTATCAGATAGACAGTGCATTAAATTCAACAATGCTGCGACAATGGTTTCCGGCAGGTATTTTTGAAGCGTGGACCCATCAGATAGCCGGTAAGCTGCTGTTCAACATGTTCTAATCACTCGGTGTTCGCTTAAATATAAATTCTAGGGATGATCGGAATCCTTTTGATTGACTGTATGTCAAAATCAAACGAGGCGTACATGTTTTATTGAATGATGGGTCTTACAGTCATTCTTCTGTTGCGAGTCCTCGCTTTCTGCTCCGGAGGTCCGTATCCGCAACTGCGAATATGATTCAAAAGCTAACCTTTTTTTAAGACAAGAAGACTTCTCGCCGTCTTTTGGCGCTTTTTGCTTTAGAGGTTGTGTTGATGTTCGCTATTCTCCTATATATCGAGATAACACTCAAGGGTGAGATCAGTTGTTCTAATAGTATGTATTGTACTCATGCCGAAGTCCTCCAGTTGGCGTAGTGATAGATGGCCTACTTAAATGCGGAAATAATGGAGTGTTCCATCGAAACTGGGCGACTGCATATTGGTCAGTTCGTTAGATTGAATCTCCCTCTGTCGAAGTCGATTTCAACTCAAATTTCTACAGGGTTATACCCCTTGCGTTCGAGCTTGTTCTCCTCGGCTTGATAATGCGTGAAGCTTCGAAATTCTGGAAGACGTGGCAGGACTTTCGCGGGTCTAGATTGGTGGCCGTTCTCATCAGGGATCAAGTTCTTTACTTCCTTGTGTTCGTTATCTCTGCTCTTCGTCCCCCACTGCACTCTCAAGCTTACATTTACATCATCCCCTGATAGCGTGATTACGTGCGGAGTTGCGAGCATGATGTCCTACTGGCTGGGAGGAGGGCCGTTCCAGAGCTTGGTGTCTGGATTTACTAATGCCTCCCTCCCCTGCGTCCTGGGAAGTCGGCTCCTGTTCAATTTGCACGAGGCAGCGGAAAAAGGATCAAATGGAGGCACTAGCGCCGAGATGGCACCCGCAAGTGCGATATGCTTCCAGAGCGCTCAGCACTCGCGTGATACATTGGACTCTTAGACCCAACAAGGTTCGAAAGTGTGGCTCTGGTTTTTGGTTTCTAGCCTTTTTTGAGTAGTGCATTGATGTCTATTTTATTTTTCAGACATTAATTAATATCAGTTCGCACTACATGATTTCTTTCGCACTACTCATCTATGACACGGGCGTTGACACTCAATAAAGATCTCAGTATGCGATGTAGAACTGCTAATTTTGTGACTCTCAGTTGATCGTTCTCAAGTTAGCCTGTGGCATTTTGTAATTCCATTTTTTAATTAGCTAGCTATTTTCTCTCGGTATATAATTTTCACATGAGCCAGTTTCATTTCGACAAGCATACCAGTTCTTCCTGCCCGAGCTAAATACATGTGCTTCGGAATCGTAGAAAGCAATTCTTGATGAATAAATCGGCTGAGTCAGACTCTCTTCTCTCCCTCACTCAGAATTGTGCTTGTTCCCTCTTCAGGTCTTCGATCGCGCGAATTCACCTTCTTCAAACCTGACCATTTCGTCCTCGGATTTCACGCCTTGGATGAGGTAGGCTCTCACGGAAGAACGCACTTGTTTACGCAATCTGAAAGTTTCGGCTTGAATAGGCAATTTTTACCAGGTGACAAAACATGGATGTGGTGTCATCGACGCTTCGTCTTGCGCAACTGGATGCAATAGCGCCCAACAGCGACAATTGCTCAAGTATGAGCGGTAGATTTCGTGCTTCCTATGACGATGATAAGCTGCACTCTGACTCTGAAGGCTTATAAAAGCGAGCTATCATCTGATAGTAGCGTGCCCTCGCTACTGCAATACCTCTCGACTCTACCATTAACTGTGTTTACTTGATATGGCTCCTGTCGCAACTGAAATTCGCCGCACGGAAGAGGATGTTGAGACGGCGAAGAGCTTGAAGGCAAAGGTCGTTAAACCTTCTGATGGTCAGGAGACCTCTTTCAACCCATTTTACTCACCGCCGTCCGCCGATGACGACGGGTCGGACGATTCGTACGAGTATGCCCGCTACAAGGCACGTCTCCTCCTGCATCATTACTACCATTCTCCGTTGGTGTGACTAACGTGTCTGACTTTGTGCAGCCGTCGTTCCCGAAGCTCGACTGGGCCCCGCTCGAGCACTTCGAGATCACCGACCGCGGCACCTTTGCCGACCCCGAGAAGCGCGCGCTTCTCTCCGCCGCGAAGAAAGTGACGCACCTCACCCCAGTCATCGGCACGGAAATCGAAGGGCTTGACCTCTCGCAGCTCTCTGACACGCAAAAGGATGAGCTGTGAGTGCGCGCTGGGAAGCGGTGTATTTGATATGGATGCAAGTACTTAGTTATGTTGCCTTTTATTTATTAGAGCACTGCTCGTTGCGGAGCGCGGAGTCGTCTGTGAGTTCGATTTATTTTCACAGCGTTTCGCCAGCTGATTCTGGACTTCCATACTCCCAGTCTTCCGTGACCAGGGCATCGATATCCACCAGCAGCTCGACCTCGCGCGCCACTTCGGCCCTCTTCACAAGCACGCGACGACCCCAGTGCCGAAAGAGCCCGGGCTCGAGGAAGTGCACCGTAAGCTCTCCGCAGTTCTCCACTTCCATTCCCCGCACTCACGCATCCGGCCAAAGTGGTGTACAACGACTCCTCGCGCCGGCCGGACCCGTCCGCGTTCTCGAAGCTCGAGCTGTGGCACTCGGACGTGACATACGAGCTGCAGCCGCCGAGCACGACGTCACTCAAGGGGCTCACGATCCCGCCCGTCGGCGGCGACACGCTCTTCTCCTCGGGGTACGCGCTCTACAGCTCGCTGAGCCCCGGGCTGCAGGCGTACCTCGAGGGCCTCACCGCGGTGCACAGCGCGGCCGCGCAGGCGCAGGGCGCGCGCGCGGCGGGCACGCACGTCCGCCGGCCCGAGATCGAGACGGTGCACCCCGTCGTGCGCGTGCACCCCGTGACCGGGTGGAAGTCCGTGTACGTCAACCCCGGCTTCACGCGCCGTATCGTCGGCGTTCCCAAGGTGGAGTCGGACTTCGTGCTGCAGTTCCTCTTCCGCCAGATCGGGGAGAACCCGGACTTCCAGGTGCGCTTCCGCTGGGAGAAGGACTCGGTTGCGATCTGGGACAACAGGGTGCGCTAGCTTGAATTTGCTCCGTTTCTGCCCGAGAGACATAGTCCGCTGACTTTGGCGCCTCTCTGTCTTCGCGCGCACAGGTCCTGACGCACTCAGCGACGTTCGACTTCTGGCCGCACAGGCGGCACGCGCTGCGCGCGACGCCGACGGGCGAGAAGCCGCTCTCAGTCGCGGACTACGAGCGCAAGACGGGAAAGAAGGCGAAGGACCGCCAGCAGGAGGTCTGGAAGGCGCTCGGCGTCGCCGATTCACTTGAGAAGGCGCGCAACGCGGGCGCGAACAGTGGGCCGAAGGGGTACAATGACTGAACATCCCTTAGATGAACTGCGGTGTGGTATTAAAATGTGCAGAGCGTATATGTAAGTTTTGTAAAGTTGCAAGACTAATGATAACATTGAGTCCTTTGTTTATTTCGACTTTAATATCGCGCTACGACGTTTACCGGATAATGGAAGAACTCGGACTGCGGGTGATATGTCCGGAAGTTCACTGGTTGATCCGGCCGGGGGGGCTGCTTTCGTTTTTGTTAGACCGAAGCCTCTCCACAATGTATGCGTATTCGTATACAGGGTACGAATGAGTTGGCAGACAGGCGGTTCGTGCTGTAGTAGAGTCCGAGAAGCCTAACATCAGTGCCTTTTAAGTGCCCGAAGTTTTAGTGTTGCGTATATGAAAGACTCTCAAACCTACCGAGCTTCTTTGGCGCTGTAATTCATTGCTTTTGATCTCTTCACACTCAAGTAGTGGCATGGAATGAATACTGAGTTTATTGTGAGATGGAAGTTGCGAAGGCTCTTTGAATAAACAGGGAGCTGTTAAAGTCGACTGCGCATGAAATAGAGCCGGAGTACATGTGTGATGGATCTTTAAATAAATAAATAGGAGGCTGTTTTCAAGAAGGTTTCCGCAATAATACACTTGCTGAAGGGTAGATCAGCTCTGTTCATTGTATTCACTGCCTTTCCACACGCACGATGCGTGGATCTCAGCCACTCGTTCCTATTTTGGAAAGGAAGTGAACTAAAATAGTAACTCGCGTAAAGGGAAGATCTTCCTTCTCATCGATAATTTCCTTCAGCTCGTCGTCTACTTACATACACTCGTCTAACACACCCGCCCAACGTGATACCTTGCCTGAACCACCGTTTCCTCGACATAACACACACACGAAGTTATCGATCAAGGAAGCTCGGAAACCGCAACCCGAAGGACGTACGTGGGATCGAAACGAAGGACCGTGAGGATAGATGAAGGAAGATTCAAGCTGCAGAAGAGAAGCAGGACACGGCTTACCATTGAACCAGCATGTTCTTGAATATCCGGCTTCGCGGATCTGGCACGAACTGTGTTCTGAAGGTGTCTAGATCTCATAGCGACGTGCTAATTCGGAGCTTGAGCCTGAGCTTGTTCTGGAGGCTCCCCTTCAATTCACTCCGGAATTCACTTGGGATGGCTACCTGCTGTCGTCTTGACATCATGTGTGACTCATGTGTACCATGATCTTTGACGAAATGCACTGCACTTCGCTGGAAAGCCAGGCCTCCGAGTTATTGAGTGAATGGTGATGCGGAGGTCAGTTGACCTGTCGTGTCTGGGACCCTTCGGGAAGCGGTGAGGAAGCGGTCATCGGTGGTCATCTGCAGTTCTTCACGCGTCGCGGCTCGTCGTCGGTGCGGTCGCAGAATGATATCGGCGGCCTTTTCGCTTTTGGTGCGGTGTACAGACGAATGGTTTACGTCGAGGGGACGACTGCGCAGGAGGCGATTTGTTCGCCGCAGGGCCAGGCCAGACGCATTCGAACCATCACGGACCTCGGGAGTTGGTGGACGGAGCCAGCGCGCACCCCCGGGCATCGCCGACGGCGTCACGAGCACGTGACATTATACTCCCCTACCCGATCTGGCGAAGACGGCCAGTTTCCCAGAGCGGACGAGCGGAAGCGGGAAATGCTACTTAAGTAGCTCCCGTATTCATCATTCCCTCCTCCACCTCTCCCACTCTAACTGCCGTACCTATGGCCGTTGCTCCCCCCGACGTAGACTCTGAGTCCGACAGCGCGTGCTACTCCGAGTCCGACGCAGATACCAGAGAAGACCTCATGCCCGCTCGAGCCGACCCCGCTTGTCTCACCGCGCATGACGGCGGCGAACATGCTCCCGACGCGTCTACAGAGCCCCCCGCCGCGCTCCAGCATTCGGCGCTCCATACCGAGTTCATCGGCGTGCGCCACCCCGTCTCGACTTCCGGTGCGGAGGTGCACCAGTTCCGCGGCATCAAGTACGCGAGTGTACCCCTGCGCTTCCGCCGCTCTATCCTGTTCGAGTCCTTCTCGGGCGCGACAGACGCGACAAAATATGGGTGCGTCGACACCATTCACATGCTTGTCATTTGCGAACTTATCTCTTATTTTATTGTGTTTTATATTATATATTATATATTTTTAAGACCCATTTCGCCGCAGATCAAGAACCGCTGGCTTGAATCGCGGTTATACGGCCTCCCGCGCGACATCATCCCCATTCCATCGCACGTCCCACCAGAGAGCGAATTCGAATGCCTCAACCTCACGGTGACGACGCCCGGGCCCGCTTGCCGCGTGAAGCACGGCCCACTGCCCGTCATGGTGTGGATACATGGCGGCGGGAACGTGACCGGCGCGGGCACAGACTGGATCTGGGACGCCGGCGCACTCGTGCGCAAGAGCGTACAGATTGGCAGGCCTGTCGTCGTTGTCGCTATCAAGTGCGTGTTTTCTTCCGACTATAATTTTTTTTTTAACTACCCCGCATCTGCTTTCCCCCCTTCTTCGCGCGCATTCATTTCATCCCTCACCCTTCTGCTCCCATCCCACCCGAGACGCGCTATGAAACCGCGGCAATTTTCCGAAGCGCATGCTTCTCCCCACTTTTCCCCACTTTTCCTCCTACTGCTCCCGATTTCTCCCGGCCCGTAATGCAAGTGAAGTGAATGCTGACTGCTTCCCTTTCTACAAATCACGTTCTTTTCCTCCCGATTGAATGGACGGTCTAGCTTCCGGCTTGGCCTATTTGGCTTCGGCGCAAGCGAGCTCCTTAGGGAGGACAACGCTGCCGCGGGCGAAAAGGGCGTTGGGAATTATGGTAAGTAATATTTCTCTGTCTTCTTTGCTTTACTTTTCTTTCGAGGTTGCATGTCTTGCGATTGGACAATATTGGAATAATCGCTTGAGACTATTCGAAAGTCAATGCAACGCCACCGATAGTGGGTGCTGGCAAATTATAGGCTCTTCGTATTTTTTCATCGAGGACTTGAAGCCTGCTGCACTTGGTCTTCCTGGCTATTGAGCATAGATGTTACAAGAGGGTGTCCATCCTTCTCTCTTTATTCCGTTTCAACATTACGGACAATTATGCTTATTACTTTCTGTCCTTTTCTTTCTTATGTAGGCCTCCATGACCAACGGACGGCTCTAAAGTGGATCAGAAAATATATCTCTGGCTTTGGAGGAAACCCTCACTGCGTCACTCTCTTCGGTTCTTCGTGGGGCGCTGCGGATATACACGCACATCTCCTTTCTGCCGCAAACCACGCCGACGTCACAGCAGCTCCAGACCAAGAGGGCCCACTTTTCCATCGCGCAATTCTACAATCGGGAGCTTTAGTCCCATCCTCGTCGGTCGTCCAGGATGTCCATTCGGCAGGACATCACCTTGGCCGGATCATGTCCGCGCTTCATGTCACCACAATTGAGCAGCTGCGCGCCGTCCCCGCCTCCAAGCTCGTCGCGGTGACCGGCGAGCGCGTCCGGCCCGTTGATGACGCCGTCTTCCTGCGCCCGGACTGGCGCACGCTTGCACTTCCGTTTTCAAATTCCCCGGACGCGCCGAAGCGCTGGCGCCAGGACGTCATTATCGGCGACGTCGCGTGCGAAAGTGTGCTATGGGCCGCACCTGCGCGCCTCTGGGCGGCTGATGCGGTCTCACGCCGTGCCCGCGCAATCGTGCAGAGTGTACGCCGCGCGGACGCGCTCATGCGCGCTTACGACATAGTCGATGCGCCAGGCTCTCCGGCGCGCGACGCCCCGCCCGCTCTCCCGGACTCGGCGCTGGACGACGATGACGAGAGCGGCTCGAGCGGGAGCGACCCCGACGAGGGCGAGTGCGAGCTTGCGGAGCGTGTCATGGAGCTCATGAACGACGTCGCGTTCGCGTGGCCTGTCGACGTTGCTGCTCGGTGTGCGGCGGACTCGGCGTTCGTGTTCGAGGAGCAGCCGCCGCCGTGCGTGAGCGGCGACGGGTATCTGAGCACCGTCTCCGAATCGGACTCATCCGCGTCCGCCTCGATAAACTCGTCCGTTGCGTCGCTCGGTCTGAAGAGACCGCAGGCTGCCCGCCCGGCGAACGCGCCATACGTGTACCGCTACGTCTTCGACCAGGCGTCGCCTTACACGTCCTCGCCGCACCATGGCGTTGATCTGCTCTACCTCTTCGGGAACGTGCCTTTCCCGACGGATCCCGACCTCTCCCCAGAAGAAAACGAAGAAGTTAACTGGGACCGCGTGAAGGTGCGCAGCGAGGTACAGGAGCGCTGGCTTGCGTTTGCGAACGGTGAGCGGCCGTGGGACGCGCTTACGCCGCAGCCACCGGCGGGTGTCGCGAACATGAGTGACCGCGGCATCTTCGCGACCCCGATGCTGAGCCCCGTGTCGAGCTTCTCATACAACCCCCACGGGCTCGCGCCGAGCCCGGGCACCGCGAGCCCCGCGTCGTCCTCCTCGCGCGCGTCGAGCTTCTCGTCCGCGTTCTCGGGTACGCAGAACCCGTTCCTCCACACGCCGCACGCGCACGCGCACCCGCCGCATGCCGCCGCGCACCACCCGCACCACCACCACCTGCACGCGCACCATCTGAACGGCGGCGGGCACGGAAACGGGCACGGACAGCTGTACGGCCCCGCGCAGCCCGCGCCGATCTCGATCAGCGCGGCGGACAAGGTGTTCGTGTTCGGGCCGGAAGGTGAGACAGGCGCAAGGAGCGCGCGCATCTTCGCGGGGCGCCGGCGCGTGCATGCGTGGCGCGAGGCGCTTGCGCCGCTCGGACTCGCGACGGCGCAAAAAGTCGGCCTCGAGCTCGGGAATGGCCCGCCCGTACCCGGCATGCCGCGCTTCTGAGCGGTGCGGGACGTGCGTGCCGTCTTGCCATCTTGCCGTCCGCTTTGCGACTATCAGTTTGTGTCCAAGCCCCCTTGACGTTGGACCCGCTATGCCTTGACTCCATGCGAGTCTGCGCTTTTTCTCCCATTCTACCGCCGATTCGTTATGATCTTCCCGTGTGACGACACGCGAAATTTCCAGCTTCACTTTCACAAAAACACGCAAAAACAAAACGCTCTCCGCCGCTCATGCTCACGGACGAAAACAACAAAAGCCATTGCGCATGCGCAAACACATGTACGCGGACGTGCGCCTTTCTCGATTCGTATTTTTCTCGGCTTGTTTTTCTTGTGGCCTCCGAGTATCTATTATCTTTCGACTGGGATAGACATGGGACTCTCGCTTCTTCTCTGTAACTTCGCATGCATGGTAGTCCACTATTGTATCACTATAAAGTCTTGTTGTAAAAACTAACATCATAACTCCCATTACTTTTTCTGCTTCCCATCCCCTCTCCCTCCGCCTCCCTTCCACCCTCTTCTCCCACTTCCTTCTCCCTCTCCCTCCCCCTCCCCCCTTCTTCTTCACCCCCCTCCTCCCGTACGTCTGCCCATATCATGCATGGTACACTTTCCCTCTGTCCCGGCCGCTCTCTCTAATCCAAGCTTTCTGACTAACGACTTCCAAACATCTTGCGTCGCCCGATTTCACAGACTCGTGAAGCTGTTCTAGTTTGATATTTTGTCTTGTTCTTGGTGTTTAGTGCTGTACGAATTTATAGGTTGGCGAGTTCGTATCATGATATGCCAGAAATGCCGTCGATTCAAGTATAATTGGCCTTGAACGATATGCAGGAGTGTGCTATCCATGAGAGGTGAGATGGATGCGTACAAACGACAAGACATTACTCATTATATCTACTTCAACGTCATCAACGTCAAACATCGGTGTTTGTTGGACTCACGAGACCCGTCGGAAAGACAGTTATTGCAGAACGAGTAGAAACGAATTGACGGCCGCTTCGCAGCTTCGGTGCGCATCTATGAAGGAGTCTTAACTGTCGGGAGAAATTCCAGATTGGATATGTTCAGAAGTGATATTTTGAACATCGTGAAAGATGGATGGTCTGCCTAAGGAGGAGATAGATGAAATATGGGAATAGTGCAGGCAAGTCTGAAAAGGAGATGGAGGCGAGGGTCTTGGCATGGCCATCTAATGTACTGATATCATCTACTTCTCACGAGCCAAACCTCGAATCCGCAAAAATGCAGCGGTAGCTGTCTCGGGTGCCTTGCACTTAGATAAATCTGAAGGTGGGGCGTCAAAGACAAGCCTGATCTTAAAAGGTGGCTACAATATCACAATCATGGCATACGTAGATCTACATGCAAATTATGCACCGTTTTATTACTTGACTTCGGCACCCATGCTGCAGATTATTGTGTGCATGCAGTGGTAAATCATCTCGAATAAAATCTGCAAAAGTCCAGACATCAGTCTACCAGTCAAAGGTTCCGCCTTTGTGAAGAAGGTTCTAGGACCGCACCTTGAACACTGGCAATTTTAAGCGCGTCGAACGCCAGACGACTCGGAGCGGAGGACGCTTTGGAAATGCATATCACTCATGGTTGCTAGCATAGTGTCAGAGCCTCCGTTCAGGCCTCTTTCCGCTGCCTCATGCAAATTGAAGAGGAGCCGACTTCCGAGGACGCAGAGAAGGGAGGCGTTAGAGAACCCAGACACCATGCTTCTGAAGTACCCTCCGTCCAACCAGTAGGACATTAAATTCGCAATGTCACAAGCAATCACGCTGTCAGAGAGGATTTGAAGTAACTGTAAGTATGGAGGTAAAAATGCGGGAGGATGAACACAGAGACAACGAACACGAAGAAATACACCATTTGGTCCCTGACGAGGACGGATACCAATTTAAACCCGCGAAAATCGTGCGATAGCTTCCAGAATTTTGTAGCTTCATGTATCACTAAAGCTAGGAGAACAAGCTCGAATACGACAGGTATGACCCTAGAAAGATGTGAGCTGCCTCCGAGTCCCTGAAAGGTGAGCGATCTAGATTGGAGAACTGACCAATATGTAGTAGCCCAACTTTGTCGGAATACCCCTTTGCTTACGCATTCGGATACGCCATCTGAGAACACTAGGCCGACTGAGGTTCTTCAGCAAAGGCTCCTGACTGGAATAAATGAACTTACCCTTGAGTGATATCTCGACATATAAAAGAATGGCAAACATCAACACAGCCATTAAAACGAAGAGTGCAGAAAGACCGCGAGCTATCCTCTTGTCTGAAGAAGGTGATCAAATTCTTTTCTCTTGCTAATTCCCGGGCACAAACCTCCGGAGAAAAAAGCGAGGACTCTCAGTAGAAGAATGTCTGCAAGACCCATCGTTCAGCAATGGAGTGTACATGTATTTTGACATGTACTTGCAGTCAATCAAAAGTATTCCAATCATTCCTTTATTTGACCGTTAAGAAGACGAGCGGTCAAAACATTTTGAACAGCAACTTACCGGCTACCTGGTGGGTCCACGTATCAAAATGGCCTGCCAGCAACCATTGATCAGATCCCATGAAAACGAGAATCATGATTTGTCAAATAAGGGTATCGGAAGCTTACAGCTATTTTTTTTTTGTAAATCGTCGAGACGAACTAATGGGAATCGGTAGAAGTCACTTACCGAGAATTGTTAAAGGTAGGAAAGTAGGCTGATTATAAGCGTAATCTAAGCGTCTACGCTCTCCAAAGTATGCAAAAACACGACCCACTGTCTGTATCCACGATGGCCGCAAATAATCCAATATAACGATTCTGTGGTGTTATTCCGGGGTTGGATATCGACAGGGGAACGACATATGTGAACAATCTCACCAAGAAGAATATCCAGGAAGAAAGTTTCGGGGAGAGCTCTGATGAAAAGAACTCCATTCGTGACATCCATTGCGCCGAATTCACTTGCCAATAGCTTACCCAGAAGTATTTGACCTATGCATTGCACAAATGGTGAATCACCGCCATGGGAATGAGACTGACAAACTCACCTCCTTTTCAAGTGATTACTGCGGGATAGGTATTGGTATTACCGATCAACAGTTACTCGTTGAAGAAATTTGAAACTCAACTAATATCATAGACAAGAAGAGACGTAGCTGCGAACCGACAATATTTTTCCAAAGTCAAGAAAAACAAAGCATCGATCTGAGCGGTATCGCCATTGTTACCATCGGCTGCCATATTGTTGTATAATTTGATCTTAAATCCAATAGTGTCGTTCGTACA